>QAOC01040829.1:0-39015 GCA_003255005.1 Begonia fuchsioides | reverse complement strand
CAACTATTCTTATCTTACTCAAAACAATTTCAAGGTAACTTATTGGAAGTTGGAACAACCATATTCACATCACATGTAAGCTTTAGAACAGTCACGTCTTTACGTTTTGTTATATCCTCGTAATATTTTCTCTATATATGCTTTGTGGAAGTTGGAACAATGTATTCTACTGTCATAGTGGAATCTGCATCTTTTTACAGGCTTCTTCAAACTTTTAGAAGTCCATCTTTAAAAATGAAGAATGATTCAGATAAATTTTTTATCATTTGCATCATTTTGAAAATCATAATTTTTATATCTAGTTAGAATCAAATTTTATAAAATTTATTAACATATATTTTTTTCATTTTTATGATACATCTAAATGACACTAAATCATCTGATAGCAACTTTTGCTTCACCCACTTGTTACTATCAAGGTGGTAGTCTCACTACCTTTGTAATGTGCTAGGTGGTACGATTGATTCACCAGAAACTAAACAACAACTTATTTTCAATCTCATCTAATTAAATGAATTTCCTGCAAGACAATATTGTGTTGAGGTTTAAAGTTTATTATATAGTCATATTGAAGAAATATGTTATTTATAAATACAGGTAGCTTATTAGCTTTTAAGACTATAAAACAAACCTCACATTGATGTTTTGATTTTTTACTCTTACGTACTAGCACCTTATGGACACTCATATGTAACTATGACTCAAACTAAGTTTGTGATCTCTACATATCTAAAAGTGTCTTAGGTATAGACTTAGAAGAAACTACATTTAAAATGTAAGTCCATGCATGTATGTCATATCCGCAAAATGATCTTTTCATCTCTATATAGGATTTATAGAATACTAAGGATCTAACAATTAGATCTTTTAAAGGATCATCATTTTCTAGTATGTCAATTCTATCAATATTAGTATTACTAAGGCTAAGGCGATCAATATAAGTGTTGTCATCTCGAGAAATTTAATTTTTCTAGACTCCAACAATTCACTTTAAAATTTTAATACTCGGTGATAAATGTATAAGTGGACCAAATCAAAATAAGTGAGGACAATCTTCAATTCTCATTCACAATAGTCAAATTCGTTCCTTTTCTTTTAGATAGCAAAGTTATGTCTAATCCATATTTAATGACGAATAATGAAAGGAGATATAATAATGTGATGAATAAATAAATAAAATTAAAAAAGTATGCTTATAAAATTCAAAGTACATTTGGTATGGAAAAATGATGAATGAGCATACAAAATCACTTAAATAAATGCAAATGCTGTTATAGCTTCATTACATAATATTTTTCCTCAAGGTAACAATATTATCTATTAATATATTTGTTTAAAATATTTCATATTTTCAATTTGTTAACTGCCAATTAGTTTGATGAAAATGTAATTAATATGTTTAATCACACTTTCATGATTGTTTACTACCGTTGCATACTCACAAAATTTAACTTATGAGTGTTGCTTTATGGGAGATAAAACCTAAAATATATTTTATAAACTCTATCTCATGTAGACCAAATAGTGTATTGATTTAAGTAAACACTTTCTTTAGGAATGACGAAAATTTAAGCCATCTCGGAGCCCCACTTATGTCGCAATGATGTATCAACACCAAAGATCATGAGAAGTCACGTTTAACTACCTGCTCTCACTTATTATTTAAAATTAGTGTCATTTTACATAATATCATAAATCTAATAAACTTTTATAAATGTAATTAATCAAATTATTTATTTTAATAAATAATCAATTTTATAATCAAATCATAAAATTTATTATTCTAAATAAACACGTTATTTAGAATTCCTAAAATAATATAAAATTTTAACAACCAAAATTTTACACTATTTCATTCCTCACATTCATAAATATGAATAAATATTTTTAATCAAATTAAAAGTATTTATTTTGGACAAACTTATTTATTAAAATTAACATATTCGAATAATATGCTAGCTATTAATAAATGTTTTCAAAATGTCTCGTACTTTAAAAAATTTAATAACTAAAAATAGTTTTAATTAGACGTGAGTGATACGTTTAATCACATTTTCATTAGTCGTTTTAGATTTATAAAACTTATCTTATGAATGTCGTCGTAGGATAGGTTAAACAAAAAATATATTTTATAAATCGTATCTCAAGGAAATCAACTATGATAAAGATTTAAGTGAATACCCTCTTTAGGGATGACGAAATCTAAGCGTCCTAAAGCTCTACTTGAATCTCACATTGTTATATCAATGATAGAAATCATGGGAAGTTACACGTAACTCCTCGTCTACCATTCCTTTTTTAGAATTGATGTGATTTTGTAGAATATCATATATTCTATTAAAATTTATAAAAAAAATAATTTATCAAATTACTTTATTTTTATAAATTATCAATTTTATAATCACTAGTGATTTGTACGTGCTAAGCACGTACACGTTACAAAAAAATAATATGCATATGTGATCATACCATTGTGTATATTTAACAAATCAATTTGGTTAATAAAAAATATCCATATAGTATTATATGCAAAAAAACAAATATTAACATTAAAGCAAGAACTATATGTGTGATGTATATATACATTGAAAATAGTTTACATAAATAATCATAACATTGTGAGTATTTATTAGATTAGTTTGGTTAGTAAAAAATCCTCAAAAAAGCCTCATATGTAAAAACAAAATAATAATAATAATAATAATAATATGAAGACAAATGCACAAATAATTTATCATATATTATCTTATTTATTTGAAGATTATAATAAAATTAGATCGAAATATGGCAAAGTTTTGCATTAATGGCTCCTTTTGAAATGTCACACAGATGTCTTGTAATTTCATCGGGATCCTCTAATTTTTTAGCACTAGAATGTTATTTTGTTGTTGAGTTATATGTTTCTTAATGCCTAGTCAATTAGGTGGCCCTCGTTTGAATGAGTTTGCAAAGAATGAGGAATGAGCTTTCATTAGGACAATGGGATCTAAAAATTGCAAAGGTTGTCTTTTGAATTCACAAGGATCCTTCCATTTTTTAGGGATACAATGGTGTTTTCTAGTTGGATTATCTGTTTCTTGATTTCTAACCCCTTAGGTTTGACATCAAGCCATGTGAAGCCACATCCAATATACATTAATATATTAGATATTTTACGTACATAAGATTATTAAAATCTGATCAGAAGTTTATTGTCCTTCTATTTATAAAGCAATTAATCAAAACAACATTTAGAAATGCCAGTATAGTCTTCGAACAACCAAGTTTAATGGGCTATTATTAATACAATCAAAATGTGACAACAGTTTGCACGAACTACGATTTGACAATTATGGAATATAGTTTTAAGCAAAGGACATCAATCATGCGAAAGAAACCCCTGCACCAACGCGGGTTTATCCCAATAACTACAGCCCAGGCTGCAACAACACAAATGTAAGAAGCTACAAAGGTCCCCCAAAACCACGTCATTTCAGGTCCTGATTCATTTTCTCGCTGTTCATCCGACGCCGTAGAAGGCGCAGAGCTTGCGCAATCCCTTTGGAGAAGTCGTCCGCACAGATACTCATTTCCTCCATAGTTCTTTTCATCAAAGTTCAAAAATTGGCCTCCAAAAGGGACCGGACCTGATAGATTGTTGTTCGAGACATTGAAGAAGCTTAGAAAGTTAAGGTCGACCAATTCGCGCGGAATTTGACCGCTCAAAGTATTGGACGAAAGATCTAAACTTTCAAGTAATCTCATTTTTGAAATGTTGCTTGGTATGGATCCCCTTAACTGATTATTCGACAGATTTAGGCTGCGGAGTGCTTGTGAATATCCAATTTGGGTAGGAATTTGACCTACTAATTTGTTGCTTGCCAAATCTAGTCCTGTCATGTAATTAAGAAGGTTGTTTTGATAACTGAGAGATGCCCCTTTCGTCCTGAATTCGGCTGCGTATCTCGCTAAAGCCTGCCCGAGGTCACTGCGAATCATAGGGAAGTCAAGCGTAGAGTTTATATTGTAATATGAGGGAGGAACTGCCATCACAACACCTAGATCGATCCCAAGATCAAGGCCGGAATCATTTCCTGCGATCCAAAATGGCATTTGAAACAGACACTGGGGAATGGAACCATGGAAATTGTTATGCGAAAGGTCCATGATGTTGATCTTTTGCAGTGCACAGAGCTGCACTGAGATTTCTCCTTCTAGTTGCAGTCCTGCCATGAGAAGTATCTGTATGTTGGGGAGGGAATAGATCCAACTGGGAAGAACTCGGTTGGAAAAAGCATTGTAACTGAGATCAAGGGATACTAAGTTGGAGTTATTCAGAAATCCATCTGGTATTCCTCCTGATAAGTCGTTCTCTCGGACAGAAAGCGACTTCAATGAAGAATTACTCAAGCAGGAAGGTAACGAACCAGAGAATTTATTGCGAGAGATGTCCAAATTATAGAGGTTCATCTGGCATAGCTCCTCTGGGATATCACCTTCTAAATCATTGCCCGACACTTTGAGAACTCTTAGGACTAGGAAGCTTCTGATCCATCTCGGGAGTCTGCCCGAAATCATGTTATTGGAAATGTCGAAAACAAATAAGAGTGGCATGTGTCGGCCCACCAGTCCGTCTTCGATAGTCTTGTCCTCGAGAGTTCCATTGAATTTGTTGTCGCTCAGAAGTAGGACCAACAAAGAAGGGAGGTTTGTGAGGTTCAAAGACATCTTGTCATGAAGAAGGTTGTTTGAAAGGTTTATGACAATCATTCCTCTGCTTCTTGCAAACAGATTTTTCGGAAGTTCCCCGCTGAATCTGTTGAACGAAAAGTCTACAATTGCAAGCAGTTGCATTTCTCCCAGTGAAGTAGGAAGGCTGTCTTCAAATCCATTTCTTGATATATTAAAAATCTCGAGTCTTGGAAGAAACAATCCTATCTCTTCTGGAAGCTTACCACCGATCTGATTGCTAGAAATATCGAGAGTGCTTACAACATGGATGAAGTTGGGAAGGATAAGATTTCCACTAAGAGAATTTCCACTCAAATCAAGACTACGCAACTCTGAGTTATTCTGTAAAAGCCAGGAGGGAAAGCTGTCTTCTAGCTTGTTATGAGAAAGATCAACGTACCTCAAATCATACTGATGCAACAAGAAAGTAGGAAGAACAGAATTAGATAGTTTGTTCAGGTTTAAGTTTCTGAGCGCAAGAACCTTTAGCTGAAAAGAAGGAAGCCATGAAGGAGTTTCGGTTTCCAGCTGAAGAACATTGTGAAGCTGCGTTAAATCGAGATATTCAAGTTTTGAGTTATTGGCTAAGGAGCTGACGGAGAATGAACCTTCCAAGTAATTGCCCGCTAACGATAAGTAACGAAGCTCAGAGAGGTTCCCAATGGCTGCTGGTATGACTCCACTAAGCAGGTTGTAGTCGAGGTTGAGAAATTGAAGGTTGGTCATGTTGCCAACACAATCAGGAACAAGGCCTGTTATGCTGTTACCTCCCAAATATAATTCAACAAGGTTGTTCATTCTGCACACATCTGTTTCAAGTATCGAAGCCATTAAATTCACCCATCTTCATCCGATACTCAAAAGTTGAATACGACTTTACCTTGAAGATTGATATTCAAACCATTGCCGCTGATGTCCAAATATTTCAAGCTTATAATCTTCCCAAAATCTGCAGAATTTAGGAATCCCATCAAGCATTTTCCAGGCAGAGTGAGAGGGAGGGGGAGAGGGGGAGAGAGAGGAAACCTGGTTGGTGTATCAAACCCCGAATGTCGGAAGAGGATAAATCGAGGAGCAGCAAGTGTTGGAAGGAAAGAAACAAAGAAACATTCAAGACAGATCCGAAACCTTGGTTGTTTCTCAGTTCACGAAGAGAGAGTCTCTCAACTCGCCCAGTGGCTGCACTGCAACTGACGCCCACCCATAGGCAACAGTCGCTGCTCGTGTTCACGCCTTTGCTCGGAGAAAGAGGCAGCAACCCCTCTCGCTCTTCCTCCACGCACCCTTCAAAACCCTGCAACTCAGCCACAACCATGGCCGCCCAGATCAAGCTCACTCCCAACAGCCTAACCATTTTTCACTCACCGCTCACGACCTCCACTTTTGCTCCATTTATAAGCTCATACGGACACGTCTTTGTTCGTTTCATCCTGCTTTGTTTTCTAGATTTGTTTTGAAATTGAAGAGGCGACGACTTAGTTGACTTGGACTCGGGAAGGGTTGAATCACAAGTAACTCATTTTAATGTAGATATCGCCCAACAAAACATCTATGAATTATGAGAAAACCCAGGAGGCAGGTGGAAGCCAATGAGTGGGGGTGGTTAATGAGGAGTAAGCCACCCTACACGAGACCTTCCCTTGCCTTGCAATTCGGTTCTGATTAGTTGAGACAAAGGTTGAACTTGCAGATGAAATTAATTCATGCAGACATTGCTCGAGTTATAGTCATCTAGCTTCATGCAGCTTAGATGAGGTCAAAATTGTCTGCGGAGAACCAGATGTGTATTTCTTTTTTTTTATATAAGTTAATTATATTGACCGAACAAAATTTTACAGAAATCTATTATAGTCAAAAACCAAGATGCAGAAGTTACATATCAGCAACTTATCTAACTTTAGGTCGAGACAATAATAAAAAGGGGAGCACATATGGAGCAGGGAAGCGACAAATTGGCACCTTGTCACATCATTAACCTGAGGAAACTAGAATCAACAACTATAAATCATTGTCAGATTACAAATCAAATTTCTCCAAATTACCATAAAGATCAATAAAATATTATTCCTACAAAAATGAGACAAACATTAGACAACAAAATATAAAATTGAAAAACGTACCTAGGTCGTGTGTATGATCTGAATGGATCAGGGGATTTTAATCCTAACTAATAGGCTCGGGAAATGTGAGTACATGAGTTTTGTAACGTGGAGCTCTATTCTTTTAACTATCAAGTCTGGGTGGTCATAGCGCCCCTCAAAGATGCGAGAATTGCAGGCGGTCCAAAGGTGGTAAACCGAGGAAGAGAGGATCATCCTCAAAATCAAGGCTTTTTTGGTGTTTTTCTTTTTTGCTTCTTTGATTGACCATTTAAAGCGCTGGCAAGGGTAGACATTTGTCGATCGTAGTCAAACTTGTCTTTGATGGATAACCAAACGAATGAGGAGAAGGGGCACTTGAAAAATAGGTGAGAGACGAATTCTGGATGATTTGCACAGAAGGAGCATGAGGCTTCAATTCCCAAGAAGCTCAGTCTGTCTTTGGTATTGAGGCGATCAAGAGCCGCAAGCTAGAGGATAAAGGCATGTTTGGGAGTTGGTCTAGTAGTCCATACAGTTTTGAACCATGTCTTTTGACGAGGGCCTAAAGAAGTAATAAATATTTTAGAGGCCTTTGGATTTGGAGCTTGATTTCCATTCATGTAGCTTGATGTCGGCGATTTCTTTTCATCCCAATTTTTCTTCTAAACTGTCTCAAATTTGCAAGAGCTTTTTCATCAGTGAGGAGTCGCGATATCCTACTTTCCAATTCCAAAAATCGGCATGCTTGATATGGTAGTGCTGAATCCATCCGTGCCAAAGTGAGTCTTTTTTCTCATGGATATTCCAAAGGGTTTTAGATAAGAGGGCTGAGTTCCACAACTTAAGGTCACGGAAACTCAAGCCCACTTCCTCTTTTGGGAGACATAAGCTTGACCATGCAACATTTGCTTTGGATTTTTTCCCATAAAATCTTTTTGCTGATCTGGGCTATCTTTAGCTGGATTGATGCTGGAAGATTAAATACTGAAATCCAAAAGTATTCAACACCCTAGAGAACTGACCTGATAAGCTCCGCTCTACTTGCAAAAGAAACGGTGACAGCACTCCAGCGATCGATGTAACCTTTAAGCTTGTCGATGAGACTGTCATAGTTGTTTGAGTTTAGCTTCTTTACTGTAAGAGGGATCCCAAAGTATTTGAATGGAAACTTTCCCAGTTCGAGATTTGTGCACCGAAGAATTTGGGAGAGGTCATGGTCTTTTATGCCTGCCGAGAAGAAATTTGACTTTGCCTTATTCATATAGAGCCTTGATGATTTGCTGAAGTACTCTAGGCATTCGAGAAGGAAAAAAATGGAAGTTTGGTCTCCTCTTGATAATAGAAGAAGATCATCTGCAAAAGCTAGATGCGTGATGTTTAACTGGTCGCACATCGGATGAAAATTGAATTCGGATTTGGGTAGTCGATAATGGATAAGCCGAGAAAGATATTCAAGACATATGACAAAGAGATAAGGAGATAAGGGGTCTCCCTGTCTGAGGCCCTTTCCACCCGAAAAGAATCTGTTTAGCTTGTTATTGATAGAAATTGAGTAGGACGTTGTAGTGATGCATTCCATGATCCAAGCAGCAAAAGTGGATGGAAATCCGAGACCTAAGAGCATGTCTTGAACAAAAGACCAAGAAACTGAATCAAAAGCTTTCCAAAGGTCCACTTTGACGAAGCATCTAGGAGAGACTCTCTTAACAACATTGTATTTCCTAAGAAGCCCTTGTATAAGATGAATATTCTCCGTCATGTTCATGTCCTTGATGAAGGCAGCTTGCGCAGGGTCAATAATAGAGCCAAGAGACAAAGATAGCCTATTAGCAAGGATCTTTGCAATAACTTTGTAGAAAACATTGCAGCACGAGATAGGCCTAAAATCCTTAGGATCCTGAGCATGATTGGATTTCGGGATAAGGGCAATTAAAGCATGATTCCATTGCTTTAGTAGACGCTCCTTCGAGAAAAACTCACCTACAACATGAACAAACTGAGGGCCAGTGATTTCCCAAGTAGTCTTGAAGAACTTGGATGAGAAACCATCAGGGCCTGGTGCTTTGTCATTTCTAATACTATGAAGAGCAGTTGTGATCTCTGATACATCAATGGGTTCTGTTAGCTTAGCACAATGCTCTGGGCTGATTTAGGGACCTGACTAGATGACTTTCTTTTCAATAGGGGAGGTAACAGAAGTACTTCTCAACATGTTTTTGAAGTAGCTTGAAACTGATTCGAAACCTCAAGAAGAGAGGATGTGGAGGATCCATCTGATTTCACAAGAGAAGCGATGAAATTACGCTTTGAGTTTCTTCTGACAAGCGAGTGAAAAAACTTTGTTGGCTTGTCACTTTCAAGAAGAAACTTGCATTTGGCCTTTTGCTGATAGAACGATTTCTCTGCTTTACTAAGGAAGGCCATCTTGTTTCTTAGGACATGGAGGTTAATAGCGAGTTCTGGACTAGGAGAAGATGATAGGTAGCTTTGATGAGCTTTTAGAAGGTTTTCCTTCGCTTGTTTGGCTCTGGTCGAGATGTGAGAGTAGTCTCTTTCATTGAGGGTCTTGAAGGCATTTTTGAGCTTGTTCAGCTTCGACTTTAAGATGTATTGTTGGGTGCCAGTGCTCGCTTCATCCCAGATAGATCTCGTAATAGCTAGAAAGTGGTCATGATCAGTCCAATGTTATAGAATTTCCAGGGAATCTTGCATGGGATGGTGGGGCTGGAAATTGAAACTATGCATGGAGTATGGTTTGAGAGGCCTGGGGAAAGGAATTCGGCCTCAGTATGCAAGCAATGTTGTAACCAGTCGTCATTGACTAAGGCTTTGTCAAGTTTGGTCCAAACTGTTCCATTAGAGCAAGTGTAGTAGCAGCTGATGAATGAGAGGTCTAGTAGCCCCAGGTTGGAGCAGCAAGTTTTGAAGTCCTTCATTTCTCGATTAGACACTCTTACTTCACTTTTTCGGTCATCGGGGGAGAGGACAACATTGAAATCCCCCATGATAAGCCACGGCTTGGAAGAGACAGGGTTTGCATTTTCAAGGCTTTCCCATAGGCTTCTTCTATCTGAGACTAAGTGGAGGCCATAAGCAAAAGACACATCGATGGATAAGTTGCTGATTTTGCATGTGATGAGTGAGTGGATAACTTGAATCTAGATTCCAGTAATTTCAACATTCATTGTATCCGAATTCCAAAAGATTGCAATACGGCTATTTGGGTGGATGTCAAAATTTGTGCAGAATTTCCATCCTTTGAGTCTTTTGCTGACAAAAGAGAGAATAATCTCGGGAGATGTCTTAGTTTCAAGTAGGCCAAAAACATATATTCGAGTTTCTTATGAGATGACCAACTTCATCTTGTTTTAGGGGCGAATTGAACCCCCTAATATTTCAAAAGGATATTCTCATATGGCTGATCGCGACGGTGGAGGTTCTCGGCCAGGATGTCGAGCGGTTGCAATTACCAATTTTTTCTGCAGCTTGAGAACATTTCGAGAGGTGGTTTCCTTGGGATTTTGCTCTTTGATTTTGGAACCAAGGTCGGATGGACCTTGGATTGCGGGAGGACTAAGAGGGTGAATAGGAGTTTCAGAGTATTTGTTGTTTTCCGAATTTTGGGTGATGATAGCTTTTTGTTTTGACTTTGCTTGCTTTGCTCGGGTTACCAACTTGAAGATAGAAAGATCCTCAAAATCAGATTTGAGGAATTTAGAGGTGGAGCTTTCGGTTTCCTTCTTATCTCGAGAACCGATTTCAATAGAGGCAAGAAGATTGGGGGGAAGTTTCGAACAACTTCGGTCTGATGAGAGAGAGGAGAGGCCAGCATTGATGCTATGGATGCTAAGGCGGGCTGGTTTTGGAGGGAGGATGGAGTCCATAGTCGGGGCCTTCGGGGGAGGTTGAGAAGTTATCTTACTTTGAGGGATTACTTGGGCCTCCTTAGTCATAATCAAGGGATTAACCCCGGCCAAACATTTGCAATTTGAGATTTGATGTCCTAATGTACAACAGTGGGTACAATACTTGGGTTCAGATTCGAATGTGACCACTTGGGTGAAGACCTTTCCATTGTTATTTGTGAGTTTCACCTCTCTAACAAATCTTTGGAGACGTCGACTTCAATTAACACTCTTGCATAACCGATTCGACCCAAAGTTTTGGTGAGCATGTCCGTCATGATGGGCTTCCCAATCTTAGAGGAAATTTTGCTCAAGGCTTGATCGCTCCAACCCTCTAACGGAAGATTGTGAAACATTACCCAAATTGGGATAGATTTGATTTCATCAACTCCGAAGTTAAACCAATCCGGCATAGCCTTAAGTAAGAGTGATCTGCCGAAGATTGAATAGGGGTCACCACTTAAAATCTTTTCGCAATCCAGGGCCGATTGAAAGATGACAGTTATCCGTCCATTTGTGTTGGGGATAATTTTCACCGAGACTTTCCAAGATTCTACCAATCTCTTGAGGCCTTCTTTTCCCGGGTGTCTAGAGGGGATTTACCCGACTAAGGCATGACCCAAGGATTTCTTGACATCAAGGAGTTCATTCGGGTTGAATTGGATGATCTCATCCTCAGTTGGAGCAAAGGCTAGCTGATGCCCATGGCCCTATGATTCGAGTATTTTTCACTGTATTAGCATAGGATCGGGAAATGGGAGGGGTAGTAGTCACGGGTTCTGGTTGGGGCGTGTTGTCAAGCATGATTGGGCGCTGAGAATAGATTCAGGGGTTGGGTTTGTTGGGGGTACGGGTGCTTCCGAAAAATTTTCCTGCAATGAAGAAGGATATTCCCCATCTCCTTCCGTCACCAGAGCGGCCTTTGGAAGGTACCGAATAGCAAGAATCGTGAGCTTCGAGAGTGCCGGAGCTCGGACGACTTCTTTCAACACTATTCGCCGAAACCGCAACGGAGAACCCTCGAGAGGGGAGAGAACCCGACAAGAAGAAGTCCAGAACAAAAGCAAGATGTTGATTAACAATAAAATGTTGAACGAAAACCAGTTGAGAGCTTCAATGATCAGGCTCCGTTGGAGAAAGTTGAGAAACCCGTGAGGAATCACCCAAAATCGCCAAAGGGGAGAGAGCACTCTCCAAACCTGTGATGTTGTACAATTCCTCTTATGTATTTCTGGTATTATTGTGTGTGGGTTTGCAGGAGGAGACAACTGCACGGATTCCCAGGGAGGAAGAACTTCTAATGCAAGGAGTTGGATTTGAAATAGACGCATTTCCATTTCGAATGCTAAGTGTGGATCCGCCATTTGAGATTCACGTAGACGCCTTGGGTTCAAGTTTAGGGGCGGTGCTAATGCAGCAGAATCGACCCATATAATTCTTCAGCAATCGAAAGGTAGTCGATGTCCCTAGTCTTGGCAGTCCAGAACTCAACCGGTGGCCGTATCTCCTTGCTTCTCCATTTCCTATTTTTAATGATGAGAGATTTTTCAAGTATCTACGTAAGCAAAGGTTGTCCGCACCCGAATAACATAAATGGCTATGACTTCAAAATACTGAATTAGGGAGAAAGCTCCATCTCTTCGTTTTAGGCTTGTTGAACTTTCACGTCAGAACTAAACGGTAATAGAGTGTTTAGTGGGGATGATAATTGTGAGAAGATAGTGAAGTTGAGATTTGAAGCTGATTCTGGGTATTGTGTACTTGCTTGTTTTGTCACATTCGAAATCGCCACAGTGCGCAAAACTTACTCCAGGAAGGCAACTGATGTGTTGTTTGCACGTGCAATAAATTCATCTGCACCCTCCAGGAGTTCATAAAACCTGTTAATACGCTCGGGACACAGGATTACCTCTTTTCGTCAATCCCACATCAATTCTGGTGTACGACAACAAGGTTGGCATAAAATTCCCAAGAGGGTGAGAGTCCGCTGCTTAAATTGAACTTGCAAATTTTTCCAACCAAACTTTTGGATCACAGGGTTGATGCATTCCAGGCAATAGTTAGACCCTTTCTCAGCCGCGAAAATCATAGGTTTCAACCTTTCTCTTTCAAGGAATTTGTAAACAACCATCGTCAATGGACAGGTGAGGAAGATGAATTTGATATTCCTATAGAAAGATAAGTTAGTTTTACATAAAGAAAGATGTTCAAAAGTTGGGAATAATTTCCCAATATGCCCGCAAAACCAAGTGCAGACTTGGAATTTCTCAATGCTAACCAACTGCACAATGATGGTTGATCAATTATGTTCACTCTCATATCCTATGCTTTCTTTTAAGGAGCTACATTTTTTTAATCAGTCCGTATATATAAGGCGCCAAAGTTGAATTATATTGTTCGAAAAATTAATTTAGATCCCCGCTTCAAATGAAGAACTTTCATAATCGGCTGAAAATTACGACTTCAAATTGTGATAGATATTGAGACAGTTAGAGCACCCTTCATGACTTAGCATGATCCCACTTATACAAATAATAAATATACCATAAACCAAAGGAGTAATCAATAAATCAGCATCAATCCAAAGATCCTACACATTGTTAAAAAAGGATTTTGATCGGTTGGTTTCAATAAGCAAAATGGTACATCAGCATCAAAATTATGGATGAAACATTGAAAGTTATCAATCCTACACATTAAACATGGAGATTTTCAGAACATTTGACCTCAAATTCTTATGAAGTGATCGTTTGATTGGTCACACATGTTTTGAGAGAACCGTTCCTCCATAAGTGTCCAGATTTTCTAAACAAAATATAGAGCTAATGAGAACCCGTGATGCAATTGGACCTATTGAAAACGATCAGCATCCCAATGAATTAATAAACAAACAGAACGCGACAGCAGAAGCAACATATTTATCATCCTAGGAGATTTTCTTTCCAGGTTAAAAAAACAAGAGCCTTATACAGTTAATGCTCCTGCAGAGTGTGTCTTATAATCTGACGCAACATGTTAAATCTACATCTTTGTTTTTCCTCTGAATAAGTCGCAATATAATGAGCCACAAACTGCATCATTCGAAAAAAAAGGAGGAAAAATATAAATGAAATGAAATAAAAGAAAAGTGCAAGTCATCAGTGAAGGGTACCTAAGTGGTAAAAGGGGGGCTATTTTGATCATCTTTGAGCCTGTTATGGACCGGAAGGAGCAGTTGAGACGCTCGTAGCAGACCCATTTTCAATGGGTGGAGGGACACCCCATTTTCCTTCAGATTCAAGGGGTTCAAACACATGAACCCCACCATCCGAAAGCCCCAATGCAAATTGATTTGCTTCTTGTGGGTGAGAAGCAATTACTAGCGGTTGCACGTTTGAGCTGTTGTATCAAGTAACCATAATGAGTATCATCTACTAAACCATAATGGGTACATATCAGGAAAGCAGTACCTGATATTAGCAGGAAGATAAGCCGAAGGATTAATACGGCATCGCAATCTGAGATTTGCAGCACTGAACACACAGATACATGCATCCAAGAAGCTGGCATATACGAGTTGACTATCGCATGAGAAGGTAGCATGAGTTATCGGTGCCGAAGATTCACGAGGAACCCACTGATAAATATGGAATAGATTCATAATGCTGGAATATAAGAAGTGAATAAAAAAGAAAATACTGGAAACAAGTCCCAAGCAGTCACCTGCTTCACACACTCAAGTTTACTTGTCTCAAATATTGCTAGTTGGGTCTCATGGACAACTAAAAAGTGAATTTGGTCATGATGAAACTGGACTCTGGTGTCCGATTCTGATAAAGGCGCCCTTCCACTTGGAATTTGCAAGAATCTGCTCTTTTGCTTCTCCCATCCATCTGAGCTCCAAACGAATATCTGCTGACATCGTTGTCATCAAATGAAGTGGAATTAATGAAACAGAAATGATCCATAAAATGGGAAACATCTGGTAAGTACATTACCTGTGCATCAGCTCCAGATGAGATTAAAACATTTAATACATGAGAGAAAGCGAGACCAGTAATTCTTTTCGAGTGTCCTTTTAGCTTGCTCTTAACCTGCATTAAAGAAATGATCAATAAGGAGAACCATATCTACGTAAAAAAAATCGACAGATTCGGATCATTAAATACTTCATCCACGCGAACATTATATATCTGAATAGTCGAATCATCCATTCCAATAGCAATTATATTGTTATCTTGAGGATGAAAAGCAAGGAAAGTGGCTGCAGGTGGTGGAGGCATGAAAGTTGTCATCGTCTGCGCCAACCAACAAAGTCGAGTTACCTTTGGATCCATTAAGTCTATAACAAAGAAGAGTTAGTCCGAACTAAGATTGATGTCACTTTACCTTAAATGTCATCATATTGAATAGAGAGATCTTCCCACCAGATGCTGACATGACATAAGAGTCGTTCTTTGACAATGCAAAGCATGGGACAGCCTCCTCGGGATTGGTGTCGGTGACATCGTTGGTCATTAGAATCCCACTTGATGGTTGCCATAGCTGAGGAGAAACATTTGCAGTTGCCTGAAGGATGAAGTATTTCTTAGCAATGCATAGTAAAACTTATTCCCTACTAATGGAAGTGCAAAGAAATGAAAACTAACTGTAATTTGACCTTGCCAGTAGAATTTCGGTCACTCCGTTGCCATTTCCACAGCAGGTGAATTGCATTCGATGCTAGTGCCAGGATAGCAGTTCCAGAATTCGTATAGATTAGCCTTGATATCTGCAATATCCAAAATGAGAAGTGGCATTTTTCTGAATTCAAAATTTGCTAATGTGCCACAAAATACTCTTTAAATACCTTGGTTACTCTCAAATTTTCAGGAAGCCTCAAGGATCGACACTGAGATTGTTCGCTAATTTCAGTGAGCTTCCAAATCTTTGACTTGTCATTAGCATCTTCAGGAATCCTTGGTTTCACATCGCCCAAATTTCTGGTATCTCCACTCTGGCATGATTAATAAACATTCGTAATGTTAAGATTTATTCAATTCCATGTAGAAGAGAAATTCTTTCATGAACCAAGTCAATGAGCAATGAGAAGGTACAAACCATTGCTGTAATAGGGGCCACAGAAGCACCTCTCTCAGAAAGTCCGGCAGTTATAGCAGTGGCACCAGTAGCGGCTGAAATAGAGCTTATTGTAGGCTGTAGGAGATATGAAATGTTAGGAAAGCTAATAGATTAGTTTATAAAGTAGCATATAAGATAAACTTATGATAAGGAAACCTTTGTCAACGACTCATCCGCTCTCGATGCATCATATGAAAGGTTTTCATATGTGCGAAGCAATCTGATACCATCCACATTTGCCAAAATTTTAATTCCATTGTCGTTGGCAGAAACAGCCAAAAGGGTGCCATTTCTATTGAAGCGGATTCGAGGACTTGCCTATGAAATCAGAAAGAATAGCATAAGGAACTCCCAAAGCAAAAAAATGGTGTCCTAGTTTATTAGAAATAACTTACCGGGAAGCTTCGATCAGCATCGACGGTAGTCAGAAGCTGAATATTGTCCATATCCCAGAATTTGATGGAGAAATCATCGCCCGCAGCCAGAAACCGGTTTTTGGTTGTATCGAATTGTACAACACCCAGAGAGCGTTTGCGGAACCCTTGATAAGTTCTCTTAACAGCTCCTTCACTTTCATTCCACTCAACAATATAAGACTCTCCATCCTTACTTGTCCCACATGAGAAGAGTCTAAAAACCAGAGGAAATTGTACTAAAGGACCATGTAGAAAGATCTAAAAATGGACAATTGATGTCATCGATGTTACACACTCACCTTGTACCATCTGCACTGTAAGCCATGGTTGTGCACCAGCGACCAGGGGCATCATAGTCAACTCGAGAGCCCAAATTATCATACAGCCATGCTTTTATCTTTCCATCAAGAGCCGTTGAAAAGATGAACTGAAGAGAAGGAAATTTACACATATTGATCAGAGGCAACTAGCAACTTTGAGGTTTTTGAAGCATTAATGCACAGTGTGAAAGACATGTACCTGAATGTTTTCCTTGTAATGAGGGCACACGGAATAAACAGGAGCCTCATGGCCTTCGAATGTGTATTGTCTTGTACCAGTAGCGGCATCCCAGACCTAATATTACCCAAAAAAGTCAACAAAAAGATTAGTCCCCCTATATAAATTTACAAGGAAAGTTCGGATTGGCAACTTTCCAAATTTACACATTCGGATGGGCAGCTTGATGATCAGGGAACAGTGAAATCAATGGGGGTAGCTAGGCCAAATATTCAAACAGGCTTTGGGTAGTGGTAGCACGAAGATTGGGGTACAATATTAGTTCTGTTTCTGTTAGATATGAAGAAGAGTAGTAGGAGGGAATGAGCATGCGTATAGGGGGTTCATCTAACATTTTCTAAAAACTGACAGGAGCTCTAGAAAACTTCTTAAAAGCCCAGTTCTATTTTATGATTTTGTTCGATTCCATTGAATGAGAACTGCATTTCTTAGTTAAAGAAGCTTGGTTACCATGATCTAACAAACCTTGATGGTCTTATCATCTCCACAGGTTATTACACAGAGCTGCTTGTTGGGATTGGAGAATGCCATATCATTTACTCCGCCAACATGAGCATCGATCTGGAGTACACCTTTTGTAGTCAGTAGCATAAAGAAAACAAACCAAAGAGGACAAGATGAATCAGAACAGGAAACAGTACTTGACTCGTTTATATACCTCCAGATGTTGCCGTACGTCATCACCCCCATGGTATGAGTGTATTTGTACAATGTGTCTTGAATATGCAACGCCTATACAAAAATAAACATCAAACAATGCAATCCAAAGAGCCATTTTTCTTAGGTAATTCACCATTAGTGATTTCAGCAGACTCGTACTTACCAAATAAGGAACCGTCCAGGCTCCAAATCACCCGGTTAACAGAGACGCCAGGATCTTTAACCAAGGCAGTCTGCATTCCAAGCGAGAAAAGATAGATATAGTTTACTCAAACCAATACTCCAAGCAATAGAAATGCGAACAGGTTGGCCTACCTGTAGAGGCATTGAACATGCACTAAGATCCCATACTTTGAAGTTCCTTAAAACAAGCCGCTCCCTAGATCCAACTTCCCACAATCCTACGTCGCCAACATTAGTTCCAACTGAAGAAGAAAACAAGAAATATTCATAAGCAGATGCCATTACTTTTTAGAAAACAACAGAAAAAAGTATGCCAAAGGAAAACTGCTATCTAAAGGTTCAAAACAGAAAAACTAAAAGAGAGACCAAGAAGTATAGTTTGTTGAACTGGATGAAAATCCATGCTCATGGGGGAAGATCCTTGATTCAGTGTTCTAATTACTGTCTTGGGTAAATCATCATGTGCATTAAAAGCTTGAGCGTGTCCATGCCCCGGAAAAGCAACTGGCACATTCACTGGCAGATTTACCTATAAACAGACAGACAACTATGCAGTCAGAAGGGTGAAAAATTATGAATCCAAGCCAAAAAAAAAAGTCAAAATAAAAGCACCTCATCGGTCATCCCAATGGGTCTGGCTCTTTTAGAAACATGGTCAGGGTCTCCAGGTGGATAATCAGAAGGGGTAGCGGGAGGAGTCCGTGAATTCTTTAATGCAGCTAAACATAGAATTGAAAGATGATTAAATAAAGACTTTAGCATCCGACCATTATAAGATTGAAGTTAAAATGAGCGTGAAAGAAGCATTACCAGAAATAGGAGCACCAAGTCCAATTGCACCACCAGCAGAAACTGCAGGGTGTGTTACATTAGAGGGATTAGACATCCAACCTGCAAGAGGCATCGGAACTGGTGCTGGAGTGGGCTGAAAAGGCTGAACAACAACCAAGAACATTTAGGAACCTCTTTTGATTGCATGAAATAAAACATTCGCAAAACAATGTAGGCTGACCCCATGAGCACCAAGAGGAGGAAAACCTCCAGGTTTTGGTAACGAACCAAGAAGTGGATTGTTGGCAGGTGAGGAAGCCCGAGCACCATTAGGCTGTCCACATGAGTGATCCACAAAGAGGGTTTTGATATCTGGATTTGGCCTTGGATTTTTACAAAGTTGATGCTGCCAATTTAAGCTGCAAATTCCACTCTGAATTTAATAGCCTATATTTTTTAACTTTGAAAAAAAAACAAGTCAAATTCCATGTTCAAACAGATTACAAGTATAACCATAAGAGTTTCAAAGTTGAAGCATTGGTCTCTCAAAAGGAATCAACGTTCAGGTAAAACAGAAAAATAACTTAGGCTGTAGAATCTATTTTGATGCCATGCTTATCTATTTTGATCGCTTCAAAACCATATGCAAGGTGGAGAAAAAAGAAAAACCACACTCTCTATATAGATAGCCAGTTGAAGTGATTATGGTAGATAAGAAATGCACTACTTGAATAGGTTAGAGAACTTTACAAGGGACCTTACCTTTGATTAATGAGAGTCCGCAACCTAGAATTCTTGAGGTTGGGAAATTGCAATTTATCACGAAACAATGGATTAGCTTCAATTAGCTTCTTGAGCTCCACCAGCATAATTGCCCTAGCAGACTTAGTATCTCCATACTTGGATAACTGTTCGTTGTCCCTGTGTTTGGAGGACACTTTGTACTTATTTGATATAACTAGCTATAAAGCTTTAACTTCCATCAAAATCATGGATTATGAAATACCTGAAATTCTCCAACGTCAAGAGCTGAGTAATTTCCTTGAATAGCTCTTCATTGAACGTGGAGAAAACTTTTAAATCTTTCACTAATATATCAACAGCATTGGACCGATCGTGCCTAGCAAATATAATCACTTTTGCTTAAATGGCAATCTACTTTCAGCTGCCAAACAGAGTACCCAAAAATATCTACCGACAGAATATTTTATTAGAATTTAGCTTACTTGTCCAATGCCTCTAAATACTTCTGCTTCCTTATCTCAAAGAATATTTTCATCGAATAGCGATTATCGTCCACTTTAGTAAAACCAGAGAGATATCTCTCAACTTCGTCCCAATTCCCATTATGCACTTCGTCCTCAAAATACTTCATATTGAAGAAAAATCCAGATTCTTGTTCTAGCCTATTTACATATAAAGAAAAGGGTAATGAGGAGAAAATGGCCCCTAAATTATGCAGATAAACGTATGAGTTAATATAGTAATAATATTAAAGGATTTAAATACTCACTTATGAACAGTTTCTTTGAATTTCTCCTCATCGAGAAACTGCAATATTAAAAACACCAGCTCCCTACTGAGGGACGACATAATAACGACCCCACTTTTGACCCCAAAATGTGGAAATTTATTCCTCCAGAGACCACTAGATCTGAGACCACTAGATCTGTCAAAGAAATCAAGTAAAGGGTCGATCATAAGTAGCTCAAAATCAAAAATTAGAAACAATAACACCAAGTTCAAGACAGAACAAGAGCTTAATCATTGTCTAACTTATTCACTGTATAAATATGGGAAAAGAAAATATCAAATGAAGGAGTATAGAGCGGCCGACCTGAAAGGAAGTAAACCAGGCGAAAAAAAAAAAAAAAAAAAAAAATTAGTTAGGGTTTTCTATTTTGAAGACCAGGGAAGCAGAAAAAAGAAACTTTAACCCTCAGAAAATAGTAGAAAACAAAATAAAATCAGAGGAAAGAAAATCCAATCCAGAAACAGCTACTAGCTCAAAGTATAGATTCCAAAAAGAATTGGCAGAGAGATTCAACAAGGAAAATAAACTCGAACACAGAGAGATAGAGATCAGAGCAGCTATTACCTAAGTTGATAACCCAAACGACGAGCAAAAACGGTCGGTTTAAAGTGAAAAAAAACACAGACACGAATTGAGAAGCTCAGATAAGCTTTCTCTCTCCTGAAACTCCTCTTAACTTTTATCTCTCCAAGCTTCTTCCCCAAAGATATAAAAAAGGAATACCTTACAGAAATGGTGATTTTTATAGCGACGAGGCGACAGATAAAGAAGATGATAAGCAGGTAATCTTTATCAACGTATAGATCATAAAAACGTAGAAATGAACATGTGGTATGCCAACGTACATATTTTATAAGCCAACGTACTTATCCATACCAGTGAGCCAGCTTCATCCTGCGTAGCTCATCGGCGCGGAATCTGCAGCTGCCAGCTGTTATTGAGCTCCGGGAAGGAAATTATCGAGCAATTATGGGTTGCGGGAAGCCACGCGTTGATCAGAACCGCATGATTCATTTCTTATTATTGTGGTCAAATAACGAGATTGATCTAACGGTGGACGAAAGAGGAGATGCTTGGGTGAGTAATTGAGATTTGAAAGAGGAAATGAAGTTAAAATCACATTATCAACGTTATACGTGCGTAGCTTCTTTAAAATAAGGGTGGTCATGCTAATTCGAAAGTTCTTAAATTTTTTAACAAGTCCTAATTTCATTTTATATTTAAAAAAATTAAAATATATTTTTTATTGTATGTGGGTCGAATTTTAATTAAATTGACGATTTATAACTAATTTTAAGATCTACATCGAATTTATTAGAGTTTCAGTTAGATTTTAATTGATTTTATTATTTTTTTTACTCACAGTTTCGTTTATGCTTTCATGATTTTTTATTCTTAAAATCTTGCACAGTCCATAAATGATGATTTTTTTAAAAATTAAAGTCAATACTAAATTAAAACTGATAATTTTTTAAAAAATTAAAGCTAAAATTAAATTAAAATGGATGATTTTAATTAATTTATAATTCTTGTCTAATTTAGTCTATTTTTACTTTTTAGAATAGGAGAAGGGCTCTCGCTTGAAGTTTACGTTGAAACCAAGGGTTGATTTGGAGGAACACTTTGACATACCTACTAATATTTTAATGTTAATTGGGTAGCAATTATTAAATTTGAATTCATAAACTCGCGTGATTTGGTGGAGGAGGAGACTATGATTGCGATATGAGAAATTGTCTGACGATGTGGTCTCAGTTTAGCGATATACGAAGGAAAGGCCGCGGTCTGAGTGGAGGTGGCTCGTTGTGTGTGACCACACAATCATCTACGTCATCCTCTCGATTTACTCCATTCTTCTATTTATTACGTCATAACTATTTTTTCCAATTTAATGGTTGCGTCTTAGACAGAGAAACTATTTCTAAATCATCAAGTGTTGTCGGCTATTAATGAAATTGATATTTTTTATTTTTAAAATTCGGTAGGTACCATAACATTAACTTTTTACTGCCTGCATGAATAAGACGTTGCAGAGTCAAACTGAAGAATAATTCTAAAATGAAATATTGGGATGGGCTTTAGTAAATGTTTAACAAATAAATGGGAGGAAAAAGTAAACCTAAAGGCACCAATGTTATATAGGAAATATGATATGCTACCAGCAATGTACTAACCCTTAATTTTATAAAACAAATGCAGGGTGAACCATGCATGTAGGCATCCATCCTCATAGTTTCATTAATCACCTACATTGTATCCTATTATTAGATTAGTATAATCAATAGACTAAAAATAGTATTATTATACAAAAATAATGAAAACTATAAGTCCGCACTTATCAACATTACTATTCATAGCATTGCTAATTGCTATACAACCTTATTATAACATTGTATTGAATTATCTTTATTTTGTGATATTTTACTATTTATTAATTATACTTTTATATAATAATTATAATATAATTCTAAACTTGAGTTAAAGATTCAAATAATATTTTAAATTTAAAAATAAAGGAAATGGGACGATGGGGCCAGGCAGGAGCATATTATTATTCAGTAGGAAGTTTTGAGACCGTACTTTAATTATCCCTCACTCTCCTTGTCGGCCTGTGGCGTTCACCTCTTCCAAGTGGGGCCCATTTATGTTCTTCCAGTTCCCAATGTTCAACTAAGCTTCATTATTTTTTTTCTTTTGCAACTTTTTTATTTATTATTTAAATTTAATGTCAAACTGCAATTATTGGATACGAAATTACATAGAGAGGAATGATAAACAATCAAATAAATGACTACAATAATTAAAGATAGTATACACGTAGCAGTGGCCCAGCATAGCCGAGTTAAGAAGATCGGATGTAGAATGGTTTGGCTTATCAATTTTCATTAGGCATAGTGACTATTCCATAATGTGTTCATGCGAGGAAGTAAGAACTTTGCCCAAGCTAGGAGTATTCGAAATCGACCCGAATTTATGAGTCACGTCGAATCACTTGATCGCATATGGTCTGGCTCCAGTTCTAAATACTAAAAACTACAACATGTTGGTATCGTCTTATTTTTTTAAAACCGCACCGAACGAGACAATATTCACTCTAATTAAAATCGATGATTAATGATGTCGATAAATGTTTGTTTTAAAAATATTTTATATTAAAATTAATAATTATTAAATCTTGTGATTTTTTAATCTATTTTTATATTAATTATTATGTATTTTGTATGATATGAATATTATTGCTTATAATTAACTTTAAATTTATTTTATTTTAACTTCATGAGAAAAACTTAAGATCACGACCAAATGACCACATTTCTGATCTAGTTTTTTGTCAAGGACTGATCATGTACCCTCATGTCCTCGCTCTAAAATTTGAAACCAAAATCGAATCGGACTATATTATGTCCATTGCATTAATCAACCAATAGACATTAATGATAATTTATATAAATATATTATAATACTGAAAAGTACAATAATATTTATTACTCTCATTAAAAAGTGTAGTTAGTTGTTTAAAGGAAAAAATAATGGTATTAAATTAAAATGTAAAAGACAAAAACAGTTTACCAGACTAATAATTTATATATATAATTCAGACACTGCTTTCATAAAATTGTTAATCAGATGCAAAATTTGAGTGGGTGTAGTCCAGCTCTACTACGAAATCAAACTAAAACAACGATCCCCAATTATAGTAGTGCAAAATCAGATGTTCTGAGAACTGTGCACCGAACCTCGTAGTTCTACGTTTGAATATAAATTATAAAAAAAATGAATTATTTTTATTATATTTGAATTAGTTTTTGAAGCTCATTTTGGGTGTGGATCTTTTGCTAATTACTTTAAGTCGGGTTTTAATTAGTTTTATTTGAGTTAGTTTTTACAACTTTAATGAAATTTGAAGCTCATTTTGGGTGTGGATCTTTTGCTAATTACTTTATGTCGGGTTTTAATTAATTTTTGTTAACTTTTGACCCACGATCGGCTACGTTGCACGTTTTGCTCTCCAAATCCATGGACTGAACCTTTGACCGTGATTGTAGGGGCATTTACGTCGAAATCAATTCCTCTCACAAGAAAATTGTTCGTTCTCGACCAAACAGTGGTTCTAGGAAAATCTATTTCATCATCAAAATTTTGAATTCATTTAATAAGTAATTATGGGGTTAGTAAACTCTTGTCACGATGTCATTGTAATCTTTCATGCAACTGAGATGTTTGGTCAAAGTGTGTATAGTAAGCAATGATACAGTAGAGACATGACACATTAGAAGATCACGAGTCATTGCACAGAATACAAAAAATGAAGTGGAGTTTTCTTCTTACCAAGTCAAAATATCAAATTTATCTAATACAGTCTAATAGATAATGCGTGATTTGTCACCTAAGCTTGACTGCAAAAAATGACAACAAAATATGATAAAACATTTCGATTCTGTAACTTGTGATTTATTTGTCATGTACTATATTAATTATAGTACATGACAAATAAATGTGAACTCCGTCGGAATGAGAAGACGGAGGAGCCTAGCTCCTGTCGTGAGCTGTCAGATGTCAGAAGGTGGGCCCTTTTGTTTTTATTGGGAAAGTGAAGTTTACTTTTAATGAAAGCGTGTAACATAGACATGTGGTACTCCTCCTTAATTTGACTTCAATTGATTATTTATTTATTAAAATTACATTAAGTTATTATTTTATTTACGTAATTTTATATTCATACGAATTAAAAATAATGTAATGTGGTCGATATGGTAAATCTTGAGTTTAGAGTTAAATATGTTTGACTACCACAATAAGATCTTGTACAAAAGCCAACTCGTACATTACATAGATTCGAAATGGTGCCTATGCACACAAAATGAATTATGTAAAAATAAATCTACTTAGCAACGTTAAATAGTCAAAATAGGATAAGATCACGGGCAATCTTCGGATGGGGTAAGAGAATTTAATGCGACCTGTATAAGAACAACGCTGGTGTACAATCGCACATCTTATAGAGGTGGGCACCAAAGACTGATAATAAATTAGTCTAAAAATCAAAGATTTCAAGCGTGGTCGTCGTAAAGATTTGTCCGAGATACTTGGTGAAAATAGTCATAAAGTTAAGGGCGCATAATGAGATTAATGCTACTCCAAAATTAAATCTTAACCATTGACTTATGACAAGTGTCACATATTTTGAGTCTATCCATTGCGTTTTTCGTCAAGTTTGAACCAAATAATAAGTTATTTTCAAGTCAAGTTTAGATGTTGGGTATAGGTTAGATTGTCAACCCATGTTTAGCTCATAGTTTTCGCACCAAAAATTATGAGCCAAACAAATAAAAACATGGCTATAGCACATGTGAACCACAACAAGATCTTGTAAGGGCAAGAAACGATCCAAGCTTGATTACGTCATTTGTTTTCAAAGTTTCAGTCAATTATGTATGGCGGTCACCGGTTATGGTTCTCATGGAGAATTAGAACCGATTACCGGCTCAACAATTCATGGTTTTTCAATGACCCCTCCTGGTAATATTTTATTTCGTAAAATTTGAATCAGAATCAAACTAAATATGTCAATTTTAATCTAGGTTACTCGATTGGGTCAATTTTGTCTACTCTTAATTTGTCACGTATAATTAGTATTTGCACTAATATAAAATTAGTGCATTTAATGTGCTCCAAAATAAGATGTGTTTCCCATGGCGAGGACACTGTCCTATATCTCCCTTCAATGTTTCTCGAATCAAATCTTTTTACGTAGTCCATTTCAACTTTCATTATTTGACAATGACCTAATCAAACGATCTTAAGCAATGAAAAAGTCGGTGTTTGTACTTAATTAAATTCAAGTATAAAACGTTTTATTCTAAAAGATGCCTAAAAATGATAGAATTTTAGGGTAGAATGGCCTTCAAAGTGGACTTCATATTTCACTACAAAAACCAAAAGAAAAGAAAGATCCGGAATTAGTGAAGTTTGGGAGACACGTTCCAAACCTAGGTCCTCTTCACTTTCATTGTATTTTAGGATTAAAATTAATTCCGCGTCTAAATTTTCTATCAACAAGTAAATAAAATTCCGAGTTTCAATAAAGGTAATAAAAAGACTATTGTATGCGAGAATGGCTCATACAGTAACGAGACGGATTACACATTGCTTGGTTCTTTTATACATAGTTCACGAGGTAATGCTGGACTTAGTTTCCGGCCCTTTTGTGTTTATGTAAAGGGTGCTTGAGTGATTTCCTGCCCTTTTGCATGCTAGGGTTTTGATAAGTACTATGAAAACAATTGGGTAATGTTTAACTGAATGCCTATTCTAGAATGTATGTATGCAGTTCAAATATACGAGTACAATTATAACTAGTGAAACACATTCGGTAATATAACCTTACAATAAAGTAATTTTGACAATATTCAAGCTTAGGCCATTCTTTTGCATCATTTTGTTCAATATTTTCTTTTTGTTCGAACATGTGTCTGTCACATGCCAATCTCTATCATATTCCATACATATATATATTAATTTCTTTATAAAAGCTTAGTTTAATTTGTGAAAAATGACGTGACATGTCTGAAAAATTATTGCGACAACACTAAGGTCCACTTTGAGGCAGACGCGTACTAGCCTTTTCTACTTATTATTCACATTATTGCGGCAACACTAAGGTCCACTTTGTCCATTTGATTATTTATTACTTAAATTTCATTTTTGAATGGGTAGAGTTAGTTGAATAAAAGGAATATATTCTCGTTTATTTAATAATAATGGAAAACAAAAGATGGACTAGACTTTCATTACCTTAATCTTTTCTGTTTCATTATATACTTATTCTCCACCAAGATCTTTAGATTGCTACTGCATTAGGCAAGAAAATTAATGAACACTATAGCCCTTTTGTCAATGTGCTTGTGTGATTCTATAATTCACCTACGTTTGTTAGTAGGCTCTCTTAATATTACTCCTAGGCAGCCTCACGTTCTCACCGTATTTAGTCATTCTAGGACAATATTATTTGTTTTAAACAAAACTTGGATGATTTTATCACGGAGGTGACGACACGGACACAAAAATATGGGCTAGATATTTTTAGTAGAAAGAGTCCGCTGGCAAGCAATCACTCAATCTTAAAGAGAAAAAGTAGACCATTAACTTAGATTGATAAGGTTAGAGGATTTAGAAACCCTAAAAGCATCGAGGATAAGCTAGAACGCACAAAAGATGGGACGAACGTTAAATTACTCTGCCGAGTTTTGGCTTTTGAAACCATGTTTGGATTCTCAAATTTAAATTACAAATTTATATTTATTATTATATTTCGAAACAAAATATTCCAAGCGTTGTCAGCAACTCCAGTTCCCCTACAAGAAACGTGGGCCCGCATCATTATGCGTGCTCGCGGAGATTACGAGAGAGTTACAGCAACCTGGCGCGGGCGGGGCCCATCGTTCACTGAGCGAGTGGGCACTTTTTTTCCTTACATTTTCATGAAGGAAGAAACTCTCTCTCTTTCGAGAGAAGACATCTGTGTGTTTAGGCCACGTGCGCTGCTTGTTTGGACTGAGTTTGAAGAGTCCACGTGACGCGGAGAATGGTGGTGGAGTGATGGATGGACACGTAGACGGTGCAAGAGAGGGCCTTTGGCTTGGATTTTGAGCCGGAATCGCTAACCACGGTTTTAAACTTTTGTATATCGTTAACCAAACGATGTCATGTTGTTCGGTTCTCCTAAAGTTCTCTATTTCAACAAAATTACAAATATTTGTTTTTTTCCTATTTTGGGTTTTTTTTTGGATTTTGGATTTAGAACCAATTTCACGTTTGAGATATGATTTTAGCGAGCTATCCCGCTCAGATTTTGAGCCGGAATCCCTATTATCAATTGCTCCTTTCTTGACTTTTTTATTATTCGAAATAACTTGGTAAAATAAATTTTAATTTTGCATAAATATAACTAATGGGCGTGCAATGGGCACATTAGACCCATTTGGAGTAGAAAGAGTCGTTTATGAGCTCAGTTTGTTTCTCGACTAAGAATTTGAACTATAATCAAAATCTGGTTTCAATTCCAGTATGCACCACCAACTCTTAAAAGCACACCAAAAGTCGTGTAAAAATTAAAGTGGGCCAAATAAAAGTGCGTCCATACAACGCAATAATGTCTAAAGTAACAGTGCGGAAAAAAAGGAAACAATAAAATTGACAAGTGGAAGGAAAAATAGCAAAAAAGTGGTCATTTCACTGTAAAAATTAACTGTCAAGATAGAATAAGGGTTTTGTTTTTGTTATTCATGAAACCCATATCGGAAGGAGAAGATTTCTTCAACAGAGTGTGACCCCGTCCAGAGTAAGTCGCTCGTCTGACGGCCCTTTGCCATTGATTTCGCATAGGTTTCGGCTAAAACTCACAACTTTATTTTTGCAGTAAATGTTTAGACTCTGATTTTCGTTGAGTGCAATGTTTCTATCTTTGGGAGTTCATTATCAGTCTCGAATATTTTGGATTCCGATTTTCAATTTAGTAGAACATTCTAAATTATTAAGTGAATATTTTTTGAAATGATATTTGGAAATTAAATATTCTATTGAAGCCAATATTTTTAGAGCGATGATTCGTTCAAGTTTGTTATCCTATTATTAAATCAGAAGCCGATATTTAAGTTATGACAGGCGAAGATGTGCAATGTTCAATCACTGGCTTCATTAAATCATATTATTAAATCATATCCGATGGTGAATCCAGAAACCAGACTCTGATCAATCTTCATGATCTTTAGCCAAGTGCTTCGACTCCGATTTCCCCACCGCTGTTACAATGGCGATGTCTGTGTCTTTCGCTGCGTTCTAAACCGCCTTCAATTCTTTAATGATGCCATTGCTAAGATGGATTCTCTTCGAGTCGATGAGAATGCTGAGGAAGTTTATGGTGTGCGCGAGGAGGCTGCGTGTTGATAATAGGGTCAACGAAGAAGTCAAAACCCATGCTGTCCGAGAAGAGTTTCTCAATCTTTTTGACATCTCCGCCAGTTGAATCGAGCATTTTGTTGGATTTCGCAACGTCAGCGAGCGCGGCGACGTAGCTGCCCGCGACAATGCCCGCCATTTTCGCGGCTACGACACCACAAGTAGGCAGCTGGAAATGACCGAAACCTTGTTCAATCGAGAATGTGCGAAAGGGGGAGAGTGATTAGAGACTGTTCACGGAGAAACCAACAGAATACTGAATTAATGAGTTTTTTAAAGTTAAACTATACTTTAAGGTGTTCAGTGTTTAAGAAAAAGATGGCGATGCACTTTGCAACCTGGGTGGTTATGGTTTGGGACATGTTTGTTTTGGGGTGAATCAAAAAAAGAACAGTAAAATACGGACCGATTTTAGTTTGTCTCCGTCCAGTTTCATATTTAAAAAATAAATAAAATATGAACATAAAATATATATTTTTATTATTTTAGGTTAAATTTTGAATGATTAGATTAGATTTGGAATTAATTTTTGAATTTATATCGAGTTTCATTTTATTTTAGATTAATTTTATTTAATTTTGGATTATTTTTTATCTACGGTCAGGTTCTTGATTTTTTAAAATATGGGCTAGTAACTGGTCCACAATTGACAATTTTTGGTAGGCACACAGTCTTGGTCTAGTTTTGGCCGCTCTACTTTGCAATATACCTCCATAATTAAAGGCATAAATTGATAAATGCCCAAAATATTTTATTGGGTATATTAGGGACGGTTCGGGTCCGTTACGTAAGTTTTAAACCGCAAAGATGATTGAGCTGCCTAATAGTAGTAGTTGTAATGATATAACCCAAACCAAACAGAACCGACAGTTTGTAAACCTAAATGCTCAAATAACTCAGATTCACAATTAAACATAAGAAAATTATTTTAAATATCTTAGAATCTAAAATAAAATCAAAATATATGATGTAATTAGTTTGTTCCAACAATTGATTAGTGTTGAGCTTACTCATAATATCTGGAAATTAGTGTTGAATTAATGAACCAGTGATTGGATATCTGAAACTCGTTAACTTCAAAGATTTGGAACAGAATCTTTCCAAAACTCCACTCCACTTTTGTAGGATGCGTCTGTTGAATGGTGACGCGCCAACCTGAGTTCATCGGTCGTCGGCCTTCGACATCCTTCACAGCGGGCTGGGCCTCCGCTGGAAGACGGCTCCTCGTAATTCTACTTTCGGCTGCGGAGGCGATGAGACCCCGATTTTGAGCAGTGAGTTGGCCAACGATAGTCGCCGGAGAAGCAGACTAACGTCGCTCGATCTATGGAAGGACGGTTGATCTCTGAGTTGCTGATCGTCGCCAGACTTCTTTGCAAGCCGGTGGAGAGAGCACCGGAATGCGCCTGCATGGGTCGACGGAGAGCACATGCAGGATTTCGCCTGGTTCGAAGATGCGCCGTTTTTCGCCCCACTCGTGACGGAAATCGAGTGGCCGGGAGAGTTCTGAGGACGTGCCGATTGGAAAGATTGGCCTTGCAGCTTAAAGGGTGTCACTGGCGAAGGAAGAACGATGCACTCCGACGCCATTGTTACGCAATGAAGATTCTCAACCGAGGACTGAGAGAGAGCAACTATCAAGGTCTGGAGATTGAGAGCGGTTCTTGGTTCTTGGTTCTTGGTTCTTGAATCTTGATGAGAAGAGGCGTTCAGCATGGAAACAGATGTATTTATAAAGAATAAATATAGATTATCTTTTTGAAATAGTTCATTTAAAAATCAGTTATCATAACACTACCAATATCTCTTCCTATTATCGCTGTTTGTAGCTTTGGCCGTACACTTTGGAATTATTATTTTTATCTTGATTTACTTTTAATAAATCAAACAAAGTGAAACTTCGAGTTTCAAGAGCAAAATGGAAAATATCAAGAAGGTTTAGCTCTAGATCCCATATTAGTGGAAATGGGTTAAGTTGGATGAGCTAAGTCTGAAAAATCAAACCTTTCAAGCCTCCCGAACTTAACGAGCTGAATTTAATGAGTGAGTTTAGGGAGTCAAGTATACCGAACTTTTGTAAAAAACATTTCAACCCTAATAAGCTTACGAGCCACAGGACGAGTGAGCCAAACGAGGCTTAAGAAGTCTAGTCTAAAGAGAAAAATAAACATATAAAATTATCTTGCATAAATATTTTATAAGTTAATAAATTATTGATGGGTGTAAGATTGGACTATTAGATTAGAAGTTAGAATTCCTATTGCATGATGAAATCATCCGTGTTCATAGCAACAATGACACGAGATTTTCATGTTCTATTAAAAATGACCAATCATAAACATTGAACAAATCATTATTATGATGTACTAATTAAACTATGCAGCTAAAAAGTCTTCATTTTATATAAGAATAAATCTAGGAGATTTTCAACGAGTATATTTTTCTTGGACAGATAAATAAGAAATTTAATGATGATCACAGCTTTGAAATTGTCAATCTTCTTCGTCAATCTTTCTCACTTCGCACAATCGCGTGTGGACATGATAAACACAATCAAATTTATTCAATTTTTCTCAATACATGAAAAATCTTTTTGAATTTAGAAAATCTTTATTTGAAATCACAAGTACATTTATTTTCAAAACAAATGTTTTCCAAAAGTTTATTTGCTCTCACTAAAGTTATTGCTTTTTTTCTTTCTTCTTTTTTGTTGGTTCGATCCTCAAATTGGATTTTAAGATATATATTTTTAAGTTCATCACAATTACATTGAATTTGATTTCATAATCTATTTTAAAATTCAGGACAATTAAAAAATCTTTCTACAATTCAAAATTAAAATTAAATTTTATTTCGTAATTGTTGCTTGAAAATTTAATCGCTAGTAATAAAAATATAGATCTCACGAAGACAAGTCAAATCTCTAATTTAAAGAATAAATTGCAAAGTATCATAAAGAATAAAGAAGAACATTAAAAGTTTGATTTTTATAACTACCTACTACTCCTAAATTAAATGAATAATTAAAGTATCTAACTAAAAACTTAGATTAAGCAGAAAAGTAAAGTTGGTGGTCGAATTGAGAATTCGTAAGAATCTCGACTAAGACTTTCCGTAAATTGATTTACTTGAACTGCCCTCGGCGGGTACTGCAACATTAGTCACAACATCAGTTTAGTTCCGGTCCGAACACTAACAAACCGTGGCTAGCGTTGCCTCTATGGTTGGGTTTAAAAAAAAGTTCGATTTGACCGCACTAGGTTGGAATGAACATGATAAAAACACTCCTAGTTAAACCGTGTCACTCGATCTAACCACCTAATAGTTTTAATACACGTCTTAGCAACACGCAAGGGCGTATTGTCGTGTTGCCCGAAATGATATCAATGCAAAGTAATAATTTTCAGGTTTAAAACTTAGCAAACACGCAAGGGCGTATTGTCGTGATTGCTCGAGGGATAATCACAACAAAGCAAAGATATATAAACACTTATTAAAACGAGTTCTAAAAGATAGCATGCAATTTCATTAAGTAAATCAATGTATGAAAAATCATAATTTTAACTCAAACAAAATAGTTCCACACTAACTATCAGGAGTTCATATAATTCACGAAAATTAAAACGAAAAGCAAAGAAAGAGAATTTTGGTCATCGTCGTCGAAAGCCGTTGGTCGCACACTCTCGTTCCCCCACCGCCGTGATCGCCGCCATGAACCTCTTCTTCGTATTTACGCCCGAAGCTTGATCGTGAATCCCGTTCTCCAATTCTACACACCCAATCCGTGGTATTCACGTTCATTTATGTAGACTTCGTGCAGCTCGAGCAGATTTGGGAAGCTGTTACAATTTGGAAGAAGACCTGAGTCTGTTTTGAAAGAGGTTGAGATTATGAAAGATTTCCAAATTTTCAAAGATATTCTTGTTTACAAATTTGAATTTGAATTGATTCTTCCTTATTTTTTGTGATTCTTTCATGATTTGAAAGAAGATCTCAGTCTAATTTAAAAAAGGTTGAGATTATGAAAGATTTCCAAATCTTCAAAGATATTCTTGTTTCCAAATTTGAATTGATTCTTTCTTCTTTTTCGTGATTCTTCCAACATTTATCTTCATTAATCTTCTACAATTGTATGGAAACAAAAATCCTGTGATAATAAAAAATATACTAAATATCGGGCAAAATTACGTAAAAACAACGTTACGAATGTTGTGGCATCGTTGCAGCATTATTCCTAAAAATTCGATTATTTTAGTTAAATCATTACTGATTCCTAGCAATTTGATCACTTTTTTAGACTTAACAGTAATCCATCAAATATTTAAAATATTTACCAATTTATCTTTGGGACAAAATTAAAATATAGATTTCATAAAATTTATTTTAACATTTTAAAATAGTTATTTAGCTATTTCACGTTTAAGTTTAGATTATTATTTTTTAATCTTATTAAAACCTTTAAAAAGTTATTCCAAAAATAAATAAAAAAACAGATTGCCTATAGATTTAGGGGTAGAAATGATTTGATTGGATCCATTTCATTTGATGAGAGTTTGGATCAAATTTAGTTTGGTGTGAGATTTAGAAAACCAATAACAAAACGAAAGGTTAATGGTTTTTCAAATTGGTGTAATATCACCTTCTTATTTTTTCAGTCCAGTTTTGGTTTTTATTGTCGAAGTTGGGCTTTGTTATCTCGTTGTTCGGTTCATAATTTTTCAGTTTTTTTGGTTTTGGGTTGACCCAAAATTTGATTTTTTTGGGTTTTTAATCGTTTTAATTGATCTGAATTTCTTTTGCTTTAATTTTCACGTTGAGTTCGATTTGCACATCCAAATAGCTTTAACATATATATATATTCAATGTATATGATTTATGAAACACAAATAAACTACATTAATGATATCTAATCTAATCTTTAAAGAAGCAACAACTAGATTTTAGTTTAAATTAAACAGAACAATTTTAAATTTAATCATTATATTTTCATTTTTTATCTCATAGTAGTTGTCACTTGTCAGGTTTAGTTCAAATTACCTTCTTATTTTTAAGTAAAATTGAAAATCGAATTGAATATTTTATTTTACAAAAATGTATTTGTCAGGTCATATTAAACTACAACTTCACGTGGTGATCAAGCTCTTCATCGCCAAATGCTGATGTCACGGTCCTACAACTCCATTGAGGGATTGTGCTGTGAAAACATATATGCAAGCACAGATGTCAAACGAGCCGAGCCGGCCGAGTCGATTCTGAAAGAGTCAAGCTCGTCGAGCCTGCCGAACCTTAACGGGCTTTAACGGGCAGAGCCTAACGAGCCAAATATACATAAATAATTTTATCTTATATAAATAATTATAATTTATTTATTGCAACGTCCCGTTTTATTTTAATTAATTTTATTCTTTTTAAACTTAAAACTGAAAGATATAAAATGATCGTAAATCTGAAATCATTTTTCTTTTTCTTAAAACTGCAGCGGAAAACTAAATACTATTCTTTTAAGAAAGCTCATATACTATAAATTACATACATGATGCACCTTCATTCATAAACATATTCTTTTCTTTCATAAATTATTAATTTAAATAAATATCTAGTCTTCAACATCCAAATTTTAGAATTCTTCTAGTATGTCATCCGCTCGTTGTTGATCTCTCGTGACAACGTTGTTCCAGTCCTTCATACAAATGAGTGCCTCCACGATATCTGGTGCAAGTCTTTCTCGTCGATCATCATACACACGTCCACCTGCACTAAAAGCAGACTCCGATGCTACGGTAGAGACCAGAGGGGTTAGTAAATCTCGTGCTAACCTAGAAAGAATAGGATATCAAGTAGAGTTGTCTTTCCACAAAGTCAAAATATCAAAATTCTCATCGCGAGAAATTTGGTAGAGGGTTTCAATATAAATATCGATTTCATTTCTTTGTGAACTACAAGAATAAACATCGCTATCTAGTTCATCAAAAATGTCATTCAATAAATCTTGTGGAGGTCCAACACCGCCACTACTAGAACTAGAAATACTACGTGAAGAAGGAATAAAACGAGTAACATTAGAAAATTTAAATTCATAAGAAGAATATAAACAAGCAATATCATTTTTTAATGTAGTACTATTAATTTTCGAAGTAATACTTAAATGAGAAGAAATTTTATCAATAATTAAACACACTCCTTTTATTTTAAATCTAGGGTCCATTACACATGCAAATAAAAAAATATTAGGTATGTCAAGCCAATATTTTTTAAATTTTGTCTCCATTTTATCAAGTATATCACAAAATTCATTAATTTGTCTATATTTTTTAAAAGTAGCCGTTAATTTTAAAAAAAAATTGGAAGAATTAGATGAGTAGTGGGATAATAAATTCCCGAACATTCATTTGTAGCATCATAAAATAGTTTTAGAAAATCAAGAAATAAATTAGCAACGTCACAACTACTATGATCTAAAGAAATACATTTTGTTTTTTCACTAATAAAAGCACAAATAACTAACCAATATGACTTAGCATTTTCCAACATTAAATAAGTTGAATTCCATCTAGTATCTACATCGATTTTTAATTTTCTTGGTTTAAGTTGAGCAACTTTACAAAATTCCTTATATTCTTGTTGTCGAGTATTAGATGAAATAATATAAGAAATTGCAGATCTAATTGATTCAATATGCGGAGAAATAAACGACATTCCATCTTTAACAATTAAATTTAAAATATGACAAACACATCTCATATGAAAAAGAGAATTATGAGAAGTATCTAATTAAAATAATTTCTTAAATTGAACAATAGCAACATCATTAGCAGAAACGTTATCGAGAGTAATACTAAAAATTCTATCTGAAAATTTATATTCATACAACAAGTCAAAAATCCAAAATATATATTCGTACACCAAGTGAAGACTATTACATTTACATTAATCTAATCTTCTGATGGAGCAGCAACGGTTGAAGGTTCTGGAGCTGGTTCCGGTTCAGCCTCAGGAGCAGAGTCATTCGGAGGATCTGGAAAGGAAGATGAGTTGAGGTCCTGAACTTTTTGATATAGACAATAGAGCTTGTCTTCTAAGTCATCCATCTTCTCTTCCACGTAATTTCTCAAGCCATCTATGGTTCCTGTTAACTGATTGAATTTGAATTTCATATAGACTTTGCGTTGATCTGGAATAATGGGTTGAGGGGCACGAACTGAAGGCTGAGGTGTTGAAACAGAGAGAGCTCTCTGATTGACATTTTGGTTGTTCACTTTAAATATTCAGGTACCATCTTCATCACGAACAATTCCCATGCGAGCAAGAGTAGACTCAGAGTAAGAGTCTACATTCCTCACAGGTAGTGAAGGCTCATTTGTAGGAAACACGACTCCAGAATCATTAAAGATTGCCATTAACATGAGATTATACTACAATGACTTAGAAGCATTTTCAAATAATTTGATCATGCGTTTGACAATAACATAACCAACATTAAAATTGATTCTGTTATAGATGTTGTGGAGGAGAAACAAATTCATTCCACTTATATGATCGCGATGACCATCCCTCGGAAGAAGATTATAAGTAATCATGTGGTGAATAAGGCGAGCTTCTACGTTAAGGTCACTAGCTTTAGGTCGGGAAGGAAGAGAAGTATCTGGATTTTTTACAATCATTCTCGGAAAGGAAGGATAATTACTATTCTTGACAAATGGATGCTCAACAAATGACTCATAATACCAGACTGCACGCTCATTGTCCCTGCATTACAGTAGATCATTGATTTTACTGGAATTAAGCGTTATGTGTTTGCCATACACATAACTTGTCACTTGAAGGGGTTGTACAGAATATGAGAAATTTGCATAGAATAGTCTAATTGCATTTTCAAAATATGGACCGGGAAATTGAAACAGAGTGGCTAATCCTATACGATTTAGCAAATTGTACATGTCTAATCCAGTAAGATAGTGTTCTTCAAAAACACGACTAGGAATGATCGACTTATATTGAAATTCGGACTGATAAGCATTTTTAGACTTCATGTTTGCAAACAAATGTTTGATTGTGGTAGATATGTCACTATTTGAAGTCACTTTCTGCCTTTTGTTTTTAGAGCTGAAATTGGATGAAGAAGCCATGATTTTAAATTTTGAACAATTTAGATAGCAATTAGCCAATTAGTAGAGAGTAGAGACTAGAGATATTAGATATGATAGGAAGATCTTAGAGCTCTAGAAGAGAAAACAGATAAACTGAGCAATTACCAGAAATTGAAGCGCCGCTGAGGGATGAAGATCTCAGTCTCAGAGTCGAGAACGATGAGAAGTTTTATTTGAGATTAGGGTTTGGATTTCCGTGTTCCGTCTCTGTTTTGTAACTTTAAAAGCAACGCAGTCGACATCTTACATACGCGATCGACACCTTGCAAAAGGCGTTCGACACTTTGTATTTGAGGTCGACAGTTTTCAAAAGGCGGTCGACACCTTTTATATGCGGTCGACACTTTCCACTACCACCGGTCTTGTCAGGCTCGCGAGCCGGGCTCGTGGGCCCGCTCATCGAGCCCAGGCTCGGCGGACTCGTGAGCCTGAAAAAATGCGGTCAGAGCGGGCGGGCTGCAGAGCGAGCCCGCCTATTTGCCACCTTTGTATGCAAGAGAAGAAAAATAATGGCATAAAAATTGAGTGATTGCAAATTAGAGAAGCTACTTGTTATTATCTTAAACTCCACTCAAAAGACATGTTAAAGATAGGTAAACTCAATAGATGGAGCAACTTCGAGACAGGATTGTTGGAGAAAGAAAAAAATTAGAAAGCTAATTACTGAAAGTTTTTTACTTTACAAAAAATAACTATTGAATAACCAAATTTGCTTAGTAATGTAGATTTAATGCCTTATTGAAAAATTTTAATAAGGTTAGACGTTGGGTAATCACTTCATCTTAAGACTCTATATCTCTCTTACCTTGCATACTCTTTCATTCTCTTCCCTACATGGACCTCGAAATAACAAAGAACTATTTTTATTTTCAATGATACGGAGTTAATTGTTAAGTCTCAAAAAGACTTAATAATTACGTGGTTTTAGTGGTCAAATTGCTAGGAATCAGTAATGATTTAATTGCAATAATCGGATTTTTAGGGATACTGCTGCAGCGATGCCACAACATTCTGTATAGCATCAGTGACGCTATTTTTACGTGATTTTGCCCGATATTTTGTATATTTTTACTATCACGAGATTTTTGTTTCCATGCAATTGCAGAAGATTAATGTGGATATAAGCTGGAAGAATCACGAAAAAGAAGGAATAATCAATTCAAATTCAAATTTGGAAACAAGAATATCTTTGAAGATTTGGAAATCTTTCATAATCTTAACCTTTTTCAAAACCGACTAAGATCTTCTTCCAAATCGTAACAGCTTCCCAAACCTGCTCGAGCTGCACGTAGTCTACATAAATGAACGAGAATACCACAGATTGAGTGTGCTAGAATTGGAGAATGAGATTCACGATCAAGCTTCGGGAGTAAATCCGAAGAAGAGGTTCACGACGGCGAGGGAACGAGACTGTGCGACCAACGACTTTCGACGGCGATGACCAAAATTCTCTTCCTTTGCTTTTCGTTTTAACTTCCGTGAATTATATGAACTCCTGATAGTTATTGTAGAACTATTTCGTTTGAATTAAAATTATGATTTTTTATATATTGATTTGCTTAATGAAATTGCATGATATCTTTTAAAACTCGTTTTAATAAGAGCTTATATATCTTTGCTTTGCTGTGATTATTTCTCGAGCAATCCCGATAATACACCTTTGCGCGATTGATAAGTGCTATTTACGAAATTATTGCTTTGCATTGATATTATTTAGGGCAACACGACAATGCACCCCTGCTTGTTGCTAAGACGTGTATTAAAACCATTAGGTGGTTAAATCGAGTGACACAGTTTAACTATGAGTGTTTTCATCATGTTCATTCCAACTTAGTGCGGTCAAATCGAACTTGTGCTTAAACCCAACCATAGAAGCAACACCAGCCCTAGTTTATTAAGTGTTCGGACAAGAACTAAACTAATGTTGTGACTATTGCTGCAGTACCCGCCGATGACAGTTTAAGTAAATCAATTTACGGAAAGCCCTAGTCG
>QAOC01040822.1:56646-114802 GCA_003255005.1 Begonia fuchsioides | reverse complement strand
ATTCCACATCTTAAACTAATTTTTTTACAACCACCACTTCTAACCTTTAGATTTATTATATAACTCATGCACGTGCATAGTTCAGTTGACTCAGAGATGGTAGATTGAGTACAAAAACCTAGGTTCGACGCATGCGCTGTCCTAGTGTAAGAGTTGTTACCCTCAATGTTGGGGTAGCTCATTGGGATATCAGGTAAATGTCTCATATCTCTGGGCCGCTGAGTCACCATGATTTAACCCCCTCACAAAATGACGAGCCGGGGTGTGGGGGCCCTAGAAGGGAGAGATTTCGCTTTTTTAGTACAAGATTTATTATATAACAATCTTGAGATTTATTTATTTTTAACTCTAATTCATCATTAGATAGCGCTACTTAGCCAGATTTCTCTTGGTCGCTCACCTACTACGTCTTTCACTAAATGTAATTTATTATTTTCAAAATTTTTAATTAAATTTTTAAGTTTTAACTTAATTTTTAAGTGTACATACTAAATTTCACATAATTATTTAATTTTTAAAGAATATAAATAGATACAAATTGATAGACTAACATTGAAAATTTTAGTATGAAGGTGTTATATGAAAAATTAAAAAAATTGAGGTATTACTAGCTAAAAAATTCCTTCAAAGCATCATTTTAAATTACCCTAAATATTTAAGATGTTTAGTCAAATTAATCTTTAATTGTAAATTAAAAAACATATTAGAAACAAAGTAAATACAAGCATTGTTTCAAAGCTGGAAAAATTATAATTAAAATCAATTTTGAGAATTTTTGAAGAACATATCTATTTTTTTATTTAATTTAATTTAATTTTTTTTCATTTCAGTGTATACAACAAGATTGATCTTCTGAAATTAGAAAATGTTCTGCCCACTCGTCGGTCGTCACTACTGCTTCAATGGCTGTTGATCAATATCTCTGTATTTTCTTTTTCCCAAGAAACCCAGAAGCTAACTAGCCATTCTGAGATTTCTGATCACTTCTGTACTTGTATCTGTTTGCCGAAAACAGGAAGACGATGAAGTTGATTAAGCTCAAAACAGTGAGGACCCAGTAAAAATAATCGAATCTTCCCGAGTTTATGTTCTGAGACAGCCACGATTCTTCTCTTTTGCTCGGATTTCCGGTCATGGATTTGATGACGCCGTTCACAATGGTAGCTCCGAAGCAACCCAGCCCGCCGGCCAAGGCGGCGTAGGCGGAGCCGATGCTTTTCATGGCGTCCGGGGCTTCCTCGTACAGAAACTCCAGCAGCCCGACAATGGAAAAAACCTCGGCGATTCCGATCAAACAGTACTGAATCAACAGCCAGTAGGCGCTCAGATTCGGCATTTGAGTCAAGAAACTTAGTTCGAATCCGTTTCTGATCGCGTAATTCCTTCTGTATCGCTCGAAAATCCCTGCCCAGAACACTGATGCGATCGAAATGGCCAGGCCGATGCCGATCCGCTGAAGCTGAGAAGCGCCGTGGGGGTGGCCGGTGATCCGGCGAGAAAGTGGGACGAAGATCGAGTAGTAAAAGGATAAAATGAGGAATATGGTGAGCCCCGGAAACACCGGCATGCAGGTCACCGGAAGTTTTAGCCGGCCGATGTGGGTGTTTAACGTGTAAGCTTGTTGAACGGAGAGAGTTAGAAACTCTGTGAGGATCAAATTCAGCATTATTGTGCAGGTCGGAACTGGTATGAGTCTGGCCAAGATCTTCACTTCTTCTACTTGGGTTACTGTGCAGAGTTTCCATGGATTTGGATTTGGATTTTCGCCGTCTTCTTTCAGCTGCAACGCTGCTTTGTCCAGCCATCTGTATCAGTTTCCGATCAAGCAAAGTTCAGTTCATGTTCACCGGGAAAAATGGAGGAAAAACTGGGAAGAAGAAGAAGAAGACCTGAAATCGTCTGTGTGAGTTATCTTTCCACTGCCTTTAATGGCGGAATGTTTGCCGGGAACTTCGTAAAGGCCGATAAACTCGCTGCCCAAGAACGAAGAATTTCTCTTCCGGAAGGCGGCGACGAGAACTTGAGCCACCCGTGTCAACGGGCTGCCACCCGGCAACCTATGTCGGTACATCGGAGTTCCGACGAAGAAGACGAGATTTGAAACTCCCATGGCTATGGCCAGAGACCCAAAGGCGGCGCCCCAGCCATGCTTGATCTGAACGTAGACGATCGCCGTGAAAGCCACGATGGCGCCGACGGTAACAGACAGGTAAAAGAAGTTGAAGAATCTTTCGAGATGAGATTTGTAATCTTTACTTCTTTCGTCGAACTGATCGGCGCCGAAAGAAGAAACGCAGGGCCTTATTCCGGCGGCTCCGAACCCAGTTATGTACAGAACTGTGTAAAGATAAAGCATCTGCCATGGCTTCGCCGGCTCGCAGTTGCCCAGCAACAGCGATGAAGGATCACATTCATCTTGATTTGGAACAAAAACTTTCAGAGTGGCGCATAAAGTTATCCCTGTCAGACCCTGCAGAGAGAAAAAAACTCTCAGATCGTCGACCGTCGCCGGAACTGCGCCGACGAGAGAGAAATTTAAACGTACCGCCAGGTAGACGGTGGTGAAAATGGTGATTGTCCAGTACCGGCCGAGATAAGCGTCGGCGAGAAACCCTCCGAGCACCGACGATGCTTGCGAAATACCCAGAAAATTGTTTACTGCATCTGATGAACTCGTGAATGGCCGGTGCATGACGTAGAACATGAAGGCCACCATGTTTACCGACAGCCCGAAGTAAGCCATTCTCTCCGCCATCTCGTTTCCTGAACAAATTAAAGATTCAGACCCGCCATTGGAGAACTGGGTTTCAAAGAATGCGATGCTAACCGAAGATGAAGAAGGCAGCAATCCAGCCACCGGTTTTCGACAGATCGGAGAAGGGTTTTCCGTGGATATTGACCGGCATAGTTCCTCCGGCAACCTGAGGTGATTTTATTTCTCCGTTTTCCATTCTTGGAGCTCTGAATAAAAAATACAGCGTAACAAGTCTTTAAAACTCCATTTTAGAGCAGGCTCTTAGCAGTAGCTGATGAAGAATCGTTCTCCCAAGTTCCGGGTATAAAAAGCTCACAGTCTGGCCATGTCTGAAAGTGATCGGAGCTCTCCATTAATGGCGATCCAACTACCCCAGGAACAACAACAATGGTCGATCGAAAGAAAGAAGAAAAAAAAAAGATGGAAAGAAAGATGCCATTAATGGTGGCCTGAGAAGTCCACTTTCGAATTTCGCCATTGGTGATCTACTACTTCCGCCGTTCCATCCCAGCATATGCTTCCTCTCTCTAACTCTCTGTAGACTGTAAGTCTCTTTCTTTCTCTCACTAGAAGTCGTGAAAATAGTTAGGAACCTATTAGTTTAGAGGTGTATTAATGCGACTGCATCTTGTTTTTCTTCCGGTTTTTAACGTTTGAAGTGGGAAAAGCTTTGCATAATGTCTTTATCGCCACCACAGTTCGTTTCTGGTTGGATAAAGTTCATCAAAAACACAATCCAACCGTGCAATTTCCAACAACACCCAGTACGAATCTGAAACGCGTGTGCCAAAACATAAACTCACGAGTTGACTTCCTCTGCCTAATAACTTCACCTTTTGGGTTCAACTAAAATTAAAAAACCCCTTTTGACTCATCTCTGCTCTGTTGATACCCAGATCCCGAAAACGAGCCCCGCCGGTCTTGAAAGCACGGCCGGTGGCCGGAGGGTTAGTCCGGTTTGTAAAAGGCCCGATCGTGATGCTCCGGCAGAAGTATCCAAAGCTCGGGGGAGTGTTTAGAAAGGCCGGTGTTTCATCTCCGATCCTGGTCCGGTGGAGGCTTTACTAATACAATGGGCCTACTCTCGGCTCCGGCATCGTGTTCGATGCCGGATTATTATGTCCGGCAGTTCAATTGTTTTAGGCAGGAGAATTGATGATGAAATTGTTAGAAATTCGAGGATCTGATACGCAATTGAGGTGGGTTTTTTCCAAGAACATGAACATAGACATACATTATCCGGTCCGTACGAGTTTATTTAGTTTGGTTTGATTCGGTTCGGTTCGTTGAGCAATCAATCTTCAGCCAATATTTCATAAAATAAAAAGTTGTCTGTACATAAAAATAAGAATAAGGAATCTATTTTCCTATCGAAATAAAAATATTCAATTTTGCAAGCATCCATCCGTATCCCATTCGTTATTCCTCAACTGCAAAAAAATAAAATAAAATCACCAAATTTTCACCGACCTCTAATGATGAATCGAATCAAACCTTTTCGTACCTTCGATAACCGACTTTTGTCTCTCACAATTGTTTGACCCTTGCAAATGATATCCTTATTCTGTGGAAGACCAAACAACCAAGATTATGCACAAACACAACCACCATCCCGCAAAGTCAAGAAACACGGTCGAGTTTTGAATGAATTGTCGGGCGACAAAATGGTGAATTAGAAAGATTACTTACCCGTCTACGATATTTCTTCTTTTCTTTACTCGTCAAGTACGTCGGGTCTAGAGGTGGAGGCATAACGCATCGATAAATGACCTGTAAAAAAAAAACAAGGAAAACCATATGCAGCGATATTAAAACGCTGCTATAACGATTAATTTTGCGAATTTACATGCGCCCGTGTGTACGACTCTAAACCAACCTGTTCGGGAGTGGACTCGTATAATTCGTTCCACGAAAGATCAATTGTTTTCGGCCTAAACTTGAATGCATTCTGCACTACTTCATTCCCCTGCTCTCGTATCGAGGAAAAGAATTAGATTTTCTCAAAAGACCAGGATTAATTGGCTATGCAAATCAGAACACGCCAAATAAATAACTTACTTTGATATGTGCCAGGAATCCAGCATGTCCAAGGAATCGTCTCATAAAGTTCATCTGTTTCAGAAATCGAACTTGTTAAAAATTGTGGCGATATAAAGTTTAATCTAATAACATGATAGTGAATCTAAAATGCCTGTATTTTCTGAGACCAAGACGATAAATTTAAGAAGCTTTCGCCAATTTTTTTTCTGATTTGTGGACTGCTACCATCTTTGAAGTACTTTAGGACATCCTTGTCGGCTCTTTTGGAAAGCTTTTCTAGTTCATTCAGAACCTCATTCGACAATTTTTCTTTCAAAATTGAAAACTTCACAGGAGAATTAGCATCAGAGTCATCAAGAGCATAGCCGCTATATTCATTCGGGGTTAAGAATTTATCAATATTCCCCAATTCAAAAATCAGCGCAAGTGCTTCTGCAGCAGCGACCGACACTGTTTCATCACTTTGCCGAAGTAAATATCTGAAGTATGATATCCCTCTGCATCAAAGAAGAATAAATGATCATTCTCTGTGTCTATGAGATTATATTACAATATTTTTTTAAAAAACTACTATAAAAGAAACTGCGTACCCTTGCCAATTTTTGTAGCTGAGTCTCCATCCATCCAAGGATGCAAGAAGAAATAACCATGCATATATTGCACCATTCAGCAACTCGATAGGATATTTACTATCAGCTAACTGAACAAAAAGAAGAAAAAAATGGTTAGTTCTGTATTATGTTATTCTCTGCCAAATATTCGTGCATTTATGCCATCTGTGAAGAAAGAGAAGATACGTACATCTGTGCCAAATTTTGATTGGATGAAACTCCAAATTACTTGCATCATTTGTTCAGTTTCGACACAATTATTTGAACATAAGAACGTCATGATAGCTAAAGAATATAGTATCTGCATCGAGTGAAAAAACAAACAATGGAAATTATCCTCCCATGAAAGTCTCGACCAAAAAAACAGATTTTATAGAATCTACTATAGTACCGATGAGGTCTTCATCTTCGAATTGATGCCTTTTATTAGAACAGGAATCGATTCGTCACATACTTCACGCAGATTATCTTGGCAATTGCTAGTTAGAGCTAATAATCCTGAAACACGAAGTTGAGAATGATAAGGTTGGTAAATTTTGAACAAACTATCGTGAAAAACTCCGGAGAACAAAAAAAAAAAGGTACCAAGTGCATTAGCAGCTAAATCTAAGTCCTGAGAAGAACCCTTTTTTATGCAATTAAGGAATCTGTAGAGCAAAGTGGCAAACCTGCAAAGCAAAATTACCAAAGTAAAAAAACAAAAGACTGCATTACGAAATCTAAATTTATTGAATTCAATAATAAACTAAATTTTTCATCAAAAGGATTAAACTGCAAGATCCTTAACATATTTGATTAAAAAAAATCCAATTGAGTGTAACGCCTTACTCTTTTTGCACGAATTCGGTTTTCACCGTGGTACTTAAAATCCCGACAATGCCACTTAATCCGTCCACTCTCTTAGAATGCCTAATTTTAGAAGGAAAAAGACAAGGAATTATTACTGAAAAATTCCAACATAAACTTGTTAACAAAATTAAAAGAGAATAACCTCTTCAGAGAAAGGGCTTCCAAGTATGATTCAATTGATTCAGGTATGCTGAAGTCATCATCAGAATCAATTTTTTCATCGTCTTCGTTATTTTTAGGAACAACTGCCCATGCAAAAGATATCCAACGAGTACATTAAATAAAACAAAATGAATAAGGAATAAATGAAAAAAAATCAAATCTTTCCACTACACTGTTGAAGATAAAACTGAGATTTTATCAAGATAAAAAAAAAACTCACGTAATAGGCTGCTTAAGGCCATGGTGGGAGGACTGCTGAATTTCTCACTTAATTGGCTCCTCGTAGTCATGGAAATGGTTTTAGTGGATATCTCACGAGATCGGCACTGTCTCCTGAAATTCGGCATAGCTTCGTTGATTTCTTCAAGCGTAAAGTTCAATATTCCTAAATCTTCATAAATCAAACTAATTAGTTCCTCCATAAAATAAATTTCAGTTCGGAGAATCTCTAACTATGTATATAGAAATACCATGAAGTTATTTAATCAGAAACTCAATCAAACAGTCATATTCAAATCATAATTGATAATTAAATCATCAGATGTATTTATAAAAATTAGGGAAAGATGCCAAATTCTCAATTTTAATCTCCCCTCTACACTAGAAGATAGAAACCAGTGACATACGTCCAAAAAAATATCCAGATTCCATAAATACGAACAAAAAATTCAATCTCTATGCACGTTCAAATATCTAGTATTTCAGATTTAAACGCACATTAACCAGAGGACAAACAAAAGTAGTCGAACAAAAAATATACACTTATAAAACGACTCTGATTTCATTCAGACTGAATCGTTACCTGCGATTGTTGAACTCAAAATCGAGACAGTCACAGTGCGCGGTTGGAAAGCGGGAAGAGATGGCGCGGTAGTTAGCTCCTCGGTCCTCAGGCTCTCCGAAGTTCTGAGCTCTGAGTTCTGATTTCTCCGATGAACAGTGTATTGTCTAATCGCTCACCGAATGCATACAGTGAAACAGCGAAATTAGACGGAGTGGTCCGGTGATCGGAGAAGAATGACGGGAGAGCTGGTGAAGAGAGAAGCTTGGGAGTTGGGAGTTGGGAGTTGGGAGTGGAATGGTGAATTTATAGAGGGAATTTGGATTTCAACCGTCTTTTCCTAATCCTATACGTAATCTAATTAGTTTTAAATCTCGAAATTTAATTTAATTTAATTATGTATCTATTTAAAAAATGAATATATTTAAATTTGTAAAACCCGAATTATGCCAATTTAACAAATTTGAGATAAACAAAACAAATCTTCATACAACTCGTGTTGTTTTTAGTCATAGCGGCCCGTGTCATAGAGCGGACCTCTGCAACCTCCTGTCGTTTTGAATGATTTGAAAATTTTAATAAATTTAGAACCTAGAAAATAAGAAATTTCAATGAATTCTAGTTCGGTTATGATTAATATATAATTTAATGTTAAATATAAATTTATTTTGATTAATTATATTTTTAATAAATTTAGATTGATGTGGAACTTAAATTCGGAATAATATATGAATCTCTTAGAATTCATGTAACTTGATTTTCAGAAATAATAATTGATTTAAGTTTTGAATCAAATTAGATATGATTTGGAATTTAAATAGATTCCATAATAATAGGGATTTATTCAAAATTTGACTAAAACGAAATTTAATTCTAATTTAATATTGATATAGAATTTATTTGTATTTCAATCCATTTAAGTTGATATTAAATTCTATTTAAATTTGAATTTGATTGAATCACATTTTTTATTCTAGTAATTATAGACTTATTATTTTATCACAAATATTTATTTATATTTTGAATTCGTCCAATCATGTAACGACACGTCAAGAATTATGATAAGAAGTTAAATTTAAACTGACTTTTTTTATTTTTTAGTAAGAAATAGAAAATCAAATCCAATTACTCCATATTTTTGGGACACAAAAGTATTAATTAATTTGAAGTAATTAAAGACAAAAACCAAATAATAGGAGGGCGTGCAAAATAACATGTNAGAACTTGACACGTTAAAAAATAATTTAATAAATATACTAATAAAGTAAATTTAACATTATTAAAAAAATTATTTTTTTCTGATGTGCTCATTAATTTGTATTATTAAAATTTTATATTTGATAAATGATTGAGATAAAATGTTTTAATTTAATATAAAAAGTGGAGTCACGTTAGTCGTTAGTAGTTCACAAGTCACGCCTACCTTCCTTGTCTGTCTAGTTGACGGTTCCTTAACGGCGGTAACTCATACCGTTACACTCCGTCAACTTCCCGCATAAAACCCTGTATTTAAACCCATCTCTCTCTTCTGTTCCATTGGCGCTTTAGACCGAGAGAGAGAGAAGAGATATATATATATATATATAGAGAGAGAGAGAGAGAGAGAGAGAGAGAGAGAGGTGGTGTCGAGTTGTATGAGCGCAGGAGGAGCAGGAATTCGATAGCTATGGGGGATTGCAAGGTGAGCGGCAAGGATACGAAGAAGGAAGAGGAGGATTTTGACGAGGCGGAGGAAGATTTCGACGACTGTGTTGACGATGATGATCGATTTCCAGAAGAGGAATATTTGGAGAGCGACGAGGTTGAGAAGAGCAGACTAGCCTTGATGCGAGCTTGTATTGAAAGAGAGGATCCGTCAGCTAAGGTCTCGGATATTCAACTCGTTTACTTTTTCTTTATTCATCTATACTTTTCTCCTTGACTGTTGATAATTATTGATTCCATTTCTGTTTCTATATTTGATTTATGTTGCGATTCGCATAATCATCTGCCTTAAATCGTTAAGTGGAGCTCCTGTTTTTTATCTTGAGTTTTAAACTTTTGATCTCTAGATTTTGATCTAATCTCTTAGTGGCGCTACCATAAAAGTAACTAAATGGCGGAAAGGTAGAACTGCAGGATAGTTCATCGTGTTTTGGTTTAGTAGACGTTCTATAAAGAAGTGCTGAAAGGCACTATGACTCTAAATCCTGAGCTCCGATGTCTATCTTGAGTTTAATTTTTAATCTCAAATTTCGATCTAATCTGTTAGTGGCGCTAACATAAAAGTAATTAAATGGAGGAAAGATAGAACTGCAAGATAATTCATCGTGGTTTGGTTTATTACACGTTCTGTAAAGAGGTGCTGATAAGCACTATGACTTCTCTATTCCAACTTTAATTGACCTTATCACTAGCAGGAAGTAGATGACTTTATGATGCGGAGATTTCTTAGGGCTCGTGATCTGGATGTCGAGAAGGCTTCAACGATGTTTCTGAATTATCTATGCTGGAAGCGAAAATCATTTTCTAAGGGTTTTATATCCGCATCAGAAATTTCAGAGGAAATCTCCCATAACAAGTTGTTTATGCAAGGCCTGGATAAGAAGGAACATCCCATTGTTGTGGTAGTTGGTGCTAGGCACAAACAAGGAGATATAGAAGAGTTCAAGAGTGAGTTATGATTCCAAACCATATCCGAATGCTTCTTTCGTCTGATGTTTTATTGACTTGGAGTTAAGAAATCGAAAACCATATCTGAATCGTGTTTCATACTTTTGCAGGATTTGTTATTTATAGTCTTGAAAAGATATGTGCGAGGTAAGTTAAAACTTTTTTATGTAGTGAACGTGACCTTTGTGACGATCTGTAAATAGTTGGTAGAAGGAAGTATTTGATATATGCTAATTTTTAAGTTTAATTATTCAGAATGCCCAGAGGACTAGAAAAGTTTGTGTGCATTGCTGATCTCCAAGGATGGGGCTTTTCCAGTTGTGACATTCGTGGATATAGAGCAGCTTTGTCGATTTTGCAGGTTTTTGTTAGATCAAACCATTTGCCAATTCAATAAGTCATTTTCTCAAAAACTGCAACTTTTTTCCGCAATATCTTGTTGGAGAAATGATAAGTTACCAGAAGTAGCCATTTCAAACCGTTGTCACTATAATGAAATTCCGATGAAAGTAGTAATTTGTTGCTTTGATGGGCAGGATTGCTATCCGGAGAGGCTAGCCAAGTTGTATATCGTCCACGTGCCTTACATATTCATGACAGCATGGAAGATGGTTTACCCATTTATTGATGAAAAAACAAAGAAGAAGGTAATCTTTGTTCATACTTTGTCAGTGCAGTCGAAGCATGATGATTTTAGAGCAGGAGAAATTCCCTTACATTTGCACATATCACCTAATCGATGCACAACTAGGATTACTGTAATTCGTTTAACACATGTGATTCTTAACCTCGAGATTTAATGGGACGATCGTTTTTAAAAAACACAAGTGACTTTTGAAATTTTTGGAACCAAGCTGTCATATGCAGTAGAACTTTGTCAGTGTAGAATAGTAAGCTATAGAACCTGTCTACTCCAGTGCCACCTAAAAATGGAAAACTTGTGCTTGTTTTTTCAGATAAATTTTGTCGAGAACCAGATGCTCGGATCCACACTGCTTACTGACATTGATGAGAGTCAGCTTCCTTGTCAATTCGGTGGCAAAATGGAGTTGGTTCCAATTCAATGCACCTAAGCAGTACATCCAATTTGTGACGGATTACCTTGCATTAACACGAAACTACGAGTGTACTAGATCTGGTCGGTACTTGGAGCGCAATACCAATGGCTACACAGGATGTCAGTGAAAACAGAACTCTAATCTGAGCCTAAAAACGGTAATATTTTTGTCGACTCTTGTTCACACTACATTAGACATCATTTCATTATCAAGATCGAGCTGATATGTTTCATTCTAGGTCTATTACTGGACATGTAATCTTAATTCTATATAAAGTCTCTTATTTTAACTATTTAAATCCATCAACTATCATTGAGTCACAATCCAATACACCACATTGTAAATCTAGAGTGTTAAATTAAATTTTCCCACAAACTTTGCTCATTAAAATAGTAGATCATGCATGTTAATTCTAGAGTTTGGCTAATGGACGGGCTGGTGCTCATCTTGTCACTGTAGCAGCCCGCGGCAAGCTCGGCCTCCCAAGCAGGGTGGAGCCGAGCCCACCCATTCAGGCTTGTGCGCCTGGCAAATGGGTTGGTTGAGCGCCCCGTTTATTTAGCTCACCTCCCTTACTTTTTTCAGAATTTCCCTTTTTAGTGAGTGGGAATCGAACCCACTCGCCTTTAGACAACTAGAACACCTGGAAACCACTCAATCAAGGTTGAATCTGATTTCGAATTTTAATTTATCTTAACTTAGTCTTGGTAAATATATACACACACACACACATATATATATATAAAATCAAATGTTAAATACTATAATATTCTTATATTACAACAATAAATATTCATATAATTTTTAATAATATTACATTGAAAACAAAGTAATATATTTATATAATATAGAATTATTTATGTATAATTCTACTTGTTAGACTCAATACTTTAGGGCTCCTTGAACTTGTTAGACTCACTAAGCTCGATAGGATCGTGACTCGCCAACTCGCTCGAGTTAAATTTTTTTGGAAAAAAAATTATTAGACTCGACTCGTTAAGCTTGTCAAACTCGACGAGCTGAGTTCTTCTAGACTCGGCTCATCCAACTCACAGCGCTTAGCATGCCTAGCTACTTCTATTTCTTTTTTCCAAGAAAATGCACTTTGAAAGATAAATATTGACTTATCAAACAATAATTGATGTAATGCAAATTGCAATGTAAACATTATTTAATACATGAGCATCTATTTTATAATAAAATAGAACATACAACTATCCTAATAGAAAAGATGAAAGCATGAGAATCACTAAGAACTGAATTTCAGCATACAAACTGATATTTATTGATTCCATGGCAAAATTCAGAACGCAGCAGAAGGAAAGTACAGCCAGACGGCCAAGATTATGGATAAATCAAAAGTCTTGCGTCTTAAGGAATTCCTCGGTCATAAAAGGCAAACAAAGGATATGATACGAATATGCATTTCTAATGGTTCCTCACCCAACAAGCAACTTATTTTCACTCAAGAAGCTATAAGTAGGTACCTCGAGATTGTACGGGGCAGGGCCCTTCCGAATCCTGCCAGAAATGTCATAGTGCGAACCATGGCACGGGCAAAACCAACCCCCGAAGTCCCCGGCATTTGGCAACGGGATGCAGCCCAAGTGAGTGCAAACCCCAACAACAACCAGCCATTCGGGATCCTTCACTCTCTCGGAATCCTGCTGCGGGTCCCGAAGAGTCCCAACATCGACGCTGTTAGCCAACTTAATGTCATCTTCGGTTCTTCGCCTAATGAAAACCGGCTTTCCTCTCCACTTGACTGTGACAGTCGATCCTGGCTCGATACTGGATAAGTCCACCTCGAGGGAAGCGAGGGCAAGCACATCTTTGCTAGCTGACATGCTAACAACAAACTTAAGGATCAAAAGCCGGATCAAAGACGCATACACAAACCTGCCTCCAGTCAAGACAAAGTACGCAAATGCACGCTTGCTGGGGTCCCCAGGTGGAAAACGTTCGTGATTGTACTCGTCATACACTATCTTAGAAGTAGGGTTTTTAACAGCTGCCACTGTAGCCGGCAGCTCTGAAAGCATACCCAAATCTTGTCTTGGAGTGAGAGCTTCTGATGAAAACCCTGTAAAATAAATCGCCCACTTAAGTAACCAGTCAAGAATCATGAATATCACACAGAAATGCCAATTTCATCATAGAAGTTATCCAACGAAGAAAGGATTTCCTTTAGCACGTGGTTATGGAATCACAAAAAAATGCAAACGTTCAAACATGGGTTTACAAAACATGAAATCAAAACTCAAGGGGGTAATTTTTTCAAATCCAGAAAACATTTTTATGACATCGAATAAGAATCAGCCCATTCTTCAAATCGTCTCAAATGAATAACAAACAGTTTCAAAACCAGTAAAATTTGGTTCAACTTCAGTCTTCCAAGACCAGTTAAAACATTTGACCAAAAACATGATTAAAATTTTGTTCTACATCAGATTTTATCATGATATCTAATTTTTAGGATACTTCAAATTATCTTATTATCCCCCCCTGTGGCCATTTTTGTAAATCTAAAATTACTGGCAAGATCTAGCCTGAGCTTTGATAAGTTTTGCAGACATCAAGAACCCCACAGTGCGGTGTTCACCCAGCCTAACTTTGGATAACAGTTCCACTATCCCAAAAGATTTGTCTGGTATTGTCAGAAAAAGGAGAATCTGAATCCCCTCTTCTCCACTGAGTAATCGAATGGCTTGGTGTTTGGTTGTTGTGCATAAATCTATAATGGATCTTTTGTTGATTTTTTAGGACAAGATGTTCAACGAAGAGAGACTTAAGGGTTTCTTTTTACTACATTTTTTGTTGAGGAGTAAAACTTGCTAAGTATTGATGAGCATTGATTGTTTGTAGATCACTATGCTTTTCTGCAGTCTCTCTCGTTCTTAATTTATGTTGAACATAATATACTTAAAAATAAATTTTTATCCAAGAAATAACTATTGATATGAAAAATTCAATTTTCTTAATAACAAAGTCAAATTCCAAATCAACTCTGCCCTGTAAATGACACGAACTCTTAGAGAATAAATCCAAACCTATCTTCTTCCAATCCACACACTTGTTAATCGTAATTTCCACCCTTAACCATATCAAATCCGCAATCCTTCGACTAAACAAACTTTTTTTCATATGTTTTAGATACTCAGATACCAAAACGATCGCCTAGCCATGATACTACAAACTAATCGATTAAAAGAATTGATCATTTGATTTACAGAATAACATTTAACAACCAATAAAACAACACAAACTAATTTATCTATGATTCAACATCGTGGTTAATCCAAGTCAACTTCGGGATAGCACTGATTTATCAAAACAAGAATCATAAACTGAAAAACAGAACAAACGAACCTCTGGTGAGATTGTGAAGGTATGAATTGAAGAGAAAAACATCGGAGCTAACGACGGATCTGGATGAAGTATCAGAGGATGACGATTCCGTATTTAAAGGACCGCTACGGAGTAGAAAAGCAGAAGCTAGCCTCGATGATCCCCATGGTGCGCACGGTAACCTCCTTCCTGCAACTCTCAGCATTTCTTGATATACGCTAGGGTTCCACGATTCGCCAATCTCACTGCGAGAGAGAGAGAAGACGATGCAAATAATAAAACTAAATCTACAAAGAGGGGTGTCCTAACGACGTCGGAACAACGGAAGGAAGAGGAAAAGGTAATTGATAAATTGCCCCGGCTTCGGCCCAGCCCATTTATTTGACAAGTTTTAATCTAATCTTTATTTTAATTTTTTAAAAACAGTAATTTATGAACAGTGACCGTTTTTAAAATTAAAAAATCATGAAATAAAAACTGTGACCGTGTGTAAAAATTCTAAAATCAAGTAAAATCCAACCCAAATTTTAATAAAATACAATAAAAATTCAAAAATTAATTATAAATTCGTTAAATTAATTAAAATTCAAACAAAATATTATTAAAAAAAAATTATTATTATATTTATTTTTTAAAAAATATAAAATAAAAACAAAATAAAACCAGAACTATTGATTACTATGTCGATTCCAAAAATTAAAAATCGTAGTTTTCGATTTTAATTTTATTTCAAGATTAAAACTATAGAGAAAAGAACTGCAAGAAGTTTGCAATAATGAAAGTTTATTTCAGATAATTGCCAGAAAACAAACATAAAATTTGGGATCAGTAAGTTGTTTGATGTCTGTAAATTAGGTATTGGGTATGTTTGTGCAACACAAAGATGAAGAACCAAGTGATTTTATAATCCATCAATGAGTTGCTCTTCTCAGTCTTCGGCGGAAGCAGAGCTGTGATGAGGGAACTCGGCCCACACATCGTCCCAAGTTCGGATTCCATCTGTCACGTCTTTCACAACCGATGCCGCCTCTCCCGCGTTAACCCGGATCTGATCTTTGCTGTCCCTCTCCCGGATTGTCACTGACGTCGTAGAATCTACGGTGATGGCAAAGGGTACTCCAAGCTCGTCGGTTCGGGCATATCGTTTCCCGATCGAGGTGCCTGTTGAAAAATTCATCAGCGGGTAAGAGATGACATTCATATGAGAATTTGATCCAACGTACATTCACAGATGAAACTGAGTAATTAGCCAATTGTCAAACAAGTTATGATATTCAAATGAGAATTAGATCCAAGTTGGTGATCATATAATTTATATCCACAAATTAAAAATAAAGCGCAATGTGAGAATTAAATAGAATAATCCTAAGTTTTTCTTGTTATCTTATTTTTGAGGTGTCCGTCGCTGATTGGTCTACTCAAAATATAAAAAGTTATGTATTGTATTTATAACACCAATTACAATTTGACACGTCAACATTTATAATAAAAAATAAAATAATAAATAAGGTCTAGAATTATCGAATTTCATATCATTTCTTATAGAAACCATAAATTCAGTAATTATGCCAAATATTGTCACTTCAGAATGAACTAACTCCACGTAGAATCTACAACCTAATTGCTTCTGGTTTTGCCGCTACCATTGTTGCAAGAATGTGGTAATTTAATTAGCCAATTGACAAACAATCAAATGATGAAGGGGCTTACTAGAGAAATTAGAATACCTGTAATGTCAATCTTATGGGAGATACCAGCAAGAGTCAACGACTTGGAAATAGATTTAGCAACTTCCTCGTATTGTTGATTCTGAACCAGGGGGAAAACCGTGCACTTAATCGGTGCAACAAGGGGTGGAAACCGAAACACGTTTAGCTGTTCATCGCCAGCTTTACTAGGCCTCATATAGTAACTATGTTCAAAGAGGCAATAAATTATCCTTCCAATACCAAATGATGGTTCTATCACAGAGGGAGTGAAAACTCTTTGATGTTCCTTTTTTATCTCCTTTGAAATCGAAACCATGTTCTTTTTTATCGACACATTTTTCTCGAGTGTACAGATGTAAAACTCGACCTCCCCTTCTGATTCTAGAGTTGCCTTCATTTTCAGGGCTTCTTCTTCGTTCATTGCCTAAAATAAAAGTGAGTAAATATATAAAACAATCTCAAATTTTAATCAGCTTATTCGTAGGATGGCATATCATTGGTTGTTCCTTCTTAGATCAATTTACACGTTACCTCCAAAGCTTCAACCACATTCTTTTGGTTACCCTTAAATGCAAGGCCTAGTTCTTTCTTGACAGGAGCTATGATCAATTTCTGTAAGTACCACAAAAAAAACACATCATTATTTGGAGTTATTTCAAAAAGCAGTGCTGCATTTCTGAAGTACAAATTACAAGAATATGAAAGGCTAATAAAACAAGAAACATGGCCTTACCTCCACTTCTCTAGGTTCTGAAAATTTTTCTTGTGCCACTAAAAGAACACCGCTCTTCTCCTACAAAATAAATATGAGAGTAATTAACATATAAAGTTTATACTATGTTTATACCTAAAGTCTGCAATTAACGGCAAGTAAAACATCTGTAAACTTAACAATGCTATGCAGAGTATATCTCTGTCTCAATTTATTGGAGCCACATCAAAAGGTACCACGATCTCTAATATGAGAACCAAATTTTAATCCCAGCTCTTATAAAATAGCTACAGTATGAAGTGGCAACCAAATGAAAGTCAATTATCTGGAATAATGACAAATTTCATACCGAGTGAGCACGCAAGTCATATGCAGATCTATCTGCTATCCCAACACACTCGATCCAACCATAAGAACATTCAATTTCAGCATCCCAACAGTCAGCTGCATAATGAGCCATTTCATTTGCAAGGTGCTGCCGGAAACGTAACCGATCTTTGTCTATGCCAAGTTGAGTTAGGAATAAATATACTCTCCCAATGAAAAATCCAAGGGTTTCATTGTTCACAATTCCCTGAATAACAATAGAACAACACAAGCATCAGCTGATTTTCACACATTGTGTAACAAAAAAGAAAATTTCAATACAGGTAAAGGAGTTTAAATAAAGGAAAAAATCCACCTTTCCAACTGCTTCACCCAGTGGGATTTTCTTTGCCGAGTTACCAGACATTTGTTCTTCTCTTGGAAACATCAAAAACTCCAAACTTGCAACATCGGAGAATTTTAGGTGAGATTTGTCTTCAGGGTCAACAAAATGCTCAATCTCTGCTAATGTGAACTCACGGACTCTAAGAAGACCTTGACGAGGAGATATCTATGGTTCAAAGAAAATATATGTGGAGTATTAGTTACTCGTTTAACTCAACTAGAAAAATAATATTGTCACTGCAGAAATTCATGACCAAAATAATGGTTTAACCACAGAAAATATCACTTTAGTATGGGGAGAAATGAGAACATTTTCAAGCACAAAATTGTTATGATGAATTTGTGTAAGGGTTTGTATTCTATGCAAATGATACAAGACCTCATTCCTAAAAGCTTGACCGATTTGGGCTGCTGCAAAGGGAAGCTTGTTCCCATTGTAATAGTACAAATCCTTAAAGTTAACAAATATGCCCTGTGCCGTCTCTGGCCGCATGTATCTGCAACAAGGAGCAAAAGATGAATTATGCTTCAGATTGCTTTGCTTTTAAATCAATAGCAGCTGCTGTGGAGTAGGAAGAGAATACAACTTTTATTCCTAATAAACAATTAGGACCGATTTAAAATTAACAATTTGTACATCAAAGAGTCAACAAATTCAAACTAAATACATAAAAACAAACTTACCCAGGGCTCAAACCCGATGGCCCAATTGATGTTTGAAACATTAAGTTAAATGGATAAGGATCAGACAATGGATTCTTCGTGTCTGGGGCAGTAATCCCATACTCCTTAATCTTAGCACCCAAATCTTCAGCAGAAAGATCGTCCAAAACAGCAAGTACATGTTTTAGTTCTGCTGCTTTCTCGGAAGTGATAGTGAGGTCTTTCTGAACTTTCTCATTACAAAAGTCCTTGATTAAGTGATCAGCACGGAAGCAGGTCCCAGTTTTCTCATCTTTAACCATGAGATCTGTGAATTTATCGACATGACCAGAAGCCTTCAGTACAATCTCCGGTGTGACACAGGGGCAGTCAACTTCCAACATGTTTTCCTCAAGAACAAAATGCTGTGAAAAACATAAACTATTTCAATCGCATTTTCATTTCTGAACCAAAAGGCATATTCCTACACTATAGATCACAGTAACCAGTAATCACCACTACTTAGCAACTCACTGTATCTCCATCGCAAGTTTCAAACTTTAATTCTTCATCAACCATAACCATTACAATCAAATTCAGAATCTCACTCCGGAAACTACAAATCTATAAGTTAAAAGATTCAATTTCCACTTTGAAATTAAGATAACGGAGAGAAAATACAAACCTGACGCCAGAAAGCGAGGACATTAGACTTAACAGCACAGCCCGGCGGTCCATAATCGTATAAACCAGCTACCCCGCGATAAATCTTAAACGCTGGAATATAAAACAAACGACGCTCGAGAGTATTAACCACCGATTGACGAAATGCTTCTCTGCTAACAGACCCATCGCCCCCCGCACCAGCGATGATCGCTTGCAATTGACTCTCAACGGAAGCTTTCTCCAACTTCAACCTATTCAAGGCTCCAATGGCAGCCTCAACTTCAGATTTGGTTGCACCAGCAGCTTTCAGCGCTCTCAAAGCGCTGCCTTGAGCATCGACAGCAGCGTGCTTTTCAGCCAAAGAACTGCGGAGCGATTCCTCGGTTGCGGCCATGGCAACGAAGCTTCCGATAAAGCCCGAATCGGAGGATAAGCCTCTAATGAGATTTTGTGGGCGAGAGAGGGTGATCCTTAGCTGAGATAAGAAACGAAGGCCAGAGGAAATGGATGAAGATGACAGTAGCTTATGCAATCTTGGCATACGAAGCTGCAGATATTTTTCTTCCCTGGGCTTGGACTCCTAGGGTTCGTAATTTTTTCGAAATAAAATTTATTCTTTTAATTTTTTTTCTTAATTATTAATCTTAAATATATAATATTATATTATACAATAATATATATATATATATATATATATATATATATTTAAGAACTTCGATTTTTACTGTTTATTGAATGTATGATCCCGATGACTCCATCGAGTTCGATCGTTTATGGAACAAGATAAGATCTCGATGATTTAATGGAGTTTCATCGTTTATTAAACAAGGTACGACCCCGATAACTTCATTTGTACAGCATCTTCATCATAATTTGTCTAAATTTTTGTAGCCACACTCGAGTTCATAAGTTAAAACTCGGCATTTGGCTATGAGTTCAAATATAGTCTCGCATTATTGAGATAGTTCACGAATTGTTCGATGTATGAGTGGAAATTTGAAAATTAAATTCAAATGGGTCCCTAACCGTAGATCCACCGCAAAATCAATTTCAAATCCGATCCAATCTTGTTTTGATAGGACATGAAAGATTCTCAACATACACAAATATAAAAGAAAACAATTTAGATGGAACCCAGTAATATTAGGTTTACTTATTTAATATATATATATATATACTTTACATGTTAACGTGTTTATTGATTTAGTTAAAACATATTTTACTTATTATATCAATCAATTACAGCTAAACACGTCAGTATATACAGTAAGAATATAAGCTAACAGAGTAAATCCAACATTACTTAATTTTTATTATACACATTGACGTATAAAATTCTGATTAGTCTAGCTTAATTACAGTATATATATTAAAAAAATAAATAATTATTAATTTAATTTGTTATATCGATTATGATTTGATATATAATAATTATAATAAAAAAATATGCTAACAAAAATAGTTATGGGGTATAATATAAACATAAATTAGGTCAATGGATTTGCTTTGCCCAAAAAAAGCAATAATCGCTTTATTCGAATGGGCAACAACCTAAAAGAGTCAAAAAAGCGGGGAATATAGGCCATAGTAGTCATCATAAAGTCCATCTCAATTTTTAGTTTATTCAAAAAAGACACATAAAGTTAATTAATCAATGTGAATTTCGTTGATTTATATTTTAATCCGAGCTTGTTCAAATTTCGACAGTTGTCAATTTTTATTATATGTAGTAAATTTTAACGCGACACTCATTAATTGAGCGATCCAACCTTAAACCAATTGAAAACATATCGACCACGTTGTAGTTCTCCACGTCCTTTTGGAGTTAGTAAGCACCAAACTCAAATATATTTTTACCCTTAATTGGTCACAATTAAGAGAGAGAGATAGATAAAATAGGGAGAGAAAATGTGAACTATATGCTAATATTAAGTTGATTCATGCATAGATCATGTCAGGTATAATCTAATGAAAAAGGAAATTCAGACGTTATTACAAATAATTTTCAGAAATGCATGAAAAATTTAACTGACTCGTACTAAAATGAAATAATAAAGAGCTAAAAGCGAATCAAGAGAGGCCATATAACTTGACACAAATTCAATGTAGAACCAAACAAAACAGAGAGTCAATATATTGAAGAATGATAACATTAAGTATACATTCTTTTGACTTACTTTTTAGTATGTTATGTTATGTTGTGATTGATGCAATAAATATTAAAAATAAAATTTTAATTATAATCTATTAAATATAAATTTTTTATATTAATTACCGTCTATAGTTAAACATAAAAAATAAGAATAAAAGTAAAGAAAAAAAAGCAATTTACAAGTGGGCCCGGCAATAGTTATAATTTGCAATGGACAAAGGTGGTCCATAATCCTTAAAACCCAAGGGAAATTATTATTTTATAATAATTTTGATTTAAATAAAATCCGGAAAATTGAGGGATTTCTTTTATTGGGTCCCACTTCGTAAGTGCTCAGTGTGCTGTGTCTGCGTGGCACTCGAGAATCTCTTTCTAAAATTCCAAACCCACGCGCCTTTAACCATCGCCAAGTGATAATTAATTAATTAAATAAACCCAATTATTTAGTCTTTATTATGACTTAGAAGAGTTTCAAAATATAAATTACAATTTATTTTATTAATTACATTTCATTAAATAAATTACATCAATAATTGTTTGCACCATGAATAAACATGTATATATCACAAGAAAAGAGGCTAAACATCACACTAATCACATTTATCATATTGAACCTCTAGCTATATTGTAAATACAAATAAATAAAACCTTAAATTTTTTTAAATATAATAAATCGAATAAATATTAAGAAACTTTCGATTCTTGTACAAGAAACTTTCGATTCTTATTTCCAATTTATGTTGAGAATGGGGTTCCCCATCCATCGTGTGCCCTAGTTCTCCGAAACTAATGATCTGCCTTGATCGGCCCCGCGTTGTTAGCCATGAGCGAGAACTTGTCACTCTACAAATTAACTAAATTTACAATGACTCACAATACTAGTAGATAATTTGATTTACATGGATATCTTTGTAGAACGAAAGTTATGTTTTAGTAAAATAATAATTTTATAGCACACACGAAGATTTTACTATGCATATGAAACTATCATGCTCGTCACTTGATTCTTCGATGACACGATGATCATATCATTATTTTTATCGCTCTCAGTACATGTCACTAGTTATATATATTAAGTTAGTCTAAGATGATTTATATATATTTTTATTTATTAAATATATTTAAACTGATTTATAAGATTATAAATTTATAATGAGAAGATTATCATAGACTTATTCATATATATTTAGTTGCAGTCTTTCTACATTAAGTGTCATTTATTTGTTCATTGATTCGTATAATATATTATTCTACATTATTAAATACAAGTCTAATATTAACTAGTGAAATTAAATTGTTACTAATAATTATATCGATAGAATGTATTTAAAGAAGTTAAATAATAATTTAAAACATAATGATTGGTTTATTACTAGGATAAAAATGAGGAAGTGAGAAAACGCGCAGAGTGAAGCGAGTGACGAAACAAGTCATCTGTTTTTTTTTTTATTTCTCGAAGTCCTGAAAAGGCCGTGGTTGTCAGAGACGGAAACTGACAATTTCCGTTTCAAGGAATTCAAAACGACGTCGTTAGAAAACGATGACCCCGTCATCTTCCAAACCGGCACCCATGATAAACGACGTAATTTGGGGCGCACTGTTAAAAGCGCAGAGCGAATTCCGAAACCCTTCAATCAAATCTCTCCTCCGAATGCGAAGCTAAAAAAAAGAAGAAGAAGAAGAAAATGGAAAAGAGGAAGATATAGTGAAGAAAGGCGCTTGTTTTTGCTTTTCTTATTTGATAATCCTCTGTCTCATCAAATCCATGATTTTATTTCACCATTTTCAGGTTATTCGAAGTGATTTAGCTTTTAATCGATGCCCAATTGATATTTAAGACAACCCATCATCTATAACCGCGCGCCCGCCTCTCTTTGTTCTGCTCCATTCTGCGTTCGTTCGCTCCTTTTTGGATTTTGTTGTTTAGGGTTTTGGATGCTCGAATCAGACCCAAGAAAAACATAATAAGCACGGATTTTTTTTGGAGCTTAGGAGATTGAAATCCGAGCAAATCGTGGTTTTAGACGATGTGTATTATATCAGAATGATCGATTCTTTTGGTGTACAAGGGCCTTCTCGGAACATGATGATAATTGGCGATTTGTTAACTTATCGAAGTATTTTTAGATGAGAGGGTTTCCATGTTGGCTAAGATCGAAGTGAAACGCGAGAGATCTGGTTTCTGCTTTCGATGAATTCGCTGGTGCGAATTTAGGTTGGTGTTGATGGAACTGTGATCTGCATTTATTTCCCCGATCAAAAAAGAAATCTTGCAGTGGCTTTCTGAAGATGCATTTCGCTAAGCTCGATGATTCTCCTATGTTCCGCAACCAGGTCAGCTCTCTCTCTCTCTCTCGGAACTCTTTTCTCGGGGTGATGTTCTGGAATCTGCATGGAAATTGTGCTCAATTGCTGTTTGGATTGTTGGTATAGGAACTAAGAAATATTCAATATCGTAAGTCAACCGGAGAAAGTTTTGGAAATTTTGTAGCATCTTGTCGCCTAGGGAAAGCTTGTTCTTTTGAGGTTCCTTTCTAGCGATGTTTTGTTTTTTAGCTTTCGTCTGTCGGGGATCATGTCTTTTAGCTCTTATCTGTATTCAAGAACTTGTTATTTTAGGAAAACTTTATTAAGTGAACGGATATGAATACATGATAGTTATGGTAAGTTCAAACTCGATAATTATTTCTAATTTAATTTTTTGTAGAAACTAAGGAAGCTTCTGAATTGAATTTTCCCATCTCTTCAAATTAAAATGTCAAGGTAATACATTATAGTTGGAGATTTTCGGATGATATTTTACTCTAAAAATTTCCTTATTCTTCTTTTAAATTCTTTTTTTTTTTTTAATTTGAAAGGCGATAGTAGTTCTTTTTTTCTTTTCTTTTTCCATCTTGATTTCTCATCGGGGTATTGAGTTTACAATTAATATACATCTATGATACAAAAGCTTTTGTGAGTTTTTTGATGGGTCTATGACAGATAACATACCATATCAGCACAGAGTTGTTTTCTTGCGATTTCATTAAACATTTGTAAGTTTTCTTGCGATATACATCTATTATACAAAAGCTTTTGTGAGTTCTTTGATGGGTCTATGGCAGATAACATACCATATTATACTGTGGTTATTAAAATTAAATAGCTAAATATCAGCACATAGTTGTTTTCTTGCGATTTCATTGAACATTTATAAGTTTTCTTGCGATTCTATCAAACATTTTATAAATTACTGTCATGCTTCAGTTTGTGTGTTTGCATGGCAGTATTCATTGTTATGCATTTGAGCTTGTAGTAAACTTATTGGTGAAGTCGGGTTTTTATTACTTTCTTTGCAAAACAGATACAAAGCTTGGAGGACAGTGCTGAATCCTTAAGGGAGAGAAGCTTAAAGTTTTACAAAGGATGTCGAAAATACACGTATGTCACATGCAACTTTTGTGTCTTTGCTTAGTTTTACAGTCATATGTCATCTTCATTCCTTACAATGACCTCTTCTGTTTATGTGTTTATGCCATTTGGTTCTACCTTTTTTTTCCCTTTGAAATCGTTAAAAACAAATATGTGTTCTCCAAATTACTATTAAAAGGGTTAGCTTGGAAACTGCTTTGGCAGATTAGTAGAGCTGGGTTGTTTTAATTATAATTAAAATGTTCACCGAAAAGACGTATTAACAGTTGAATGGTCCCAAATGATTCAAACACATTAGTAGAGTCTTTAGCATTAACTGAAAAGTACTTTGGAGCATTCTGAGAGCTAACTTGGATTTTAGCTTTATTTTTTTTAATTTCTGTACTTAGACTAAAATGACAAGCATGAATCAATAGATTTGTTTTTTAACTAACAACCCAATGGTTGGAAGGCTTCTAAAATAAGAATTGAATTGGAAAAAAGTAGATACTATTCTGATTTTCCAATATAATTTTGTTTCTAGAAGTTTTAGTCTTTCGCTCTTACCTTCTTTGTATCTGCTAATAATTTGGCACCAGAAGAGTAGTTGAGCTGTGATGAACAACCCTCGTACATTGCCCATCATATTATGTCTATTTTCATATTACCAATGACTAAAAGTGCCTGGTTGTTTGTTGAAATATTTCATTCAGTCATATGAGAATGTGGGCAATTTTTCATTGCTTTTTGTTTCTAAACTTAAATTAGTCAAGCTTGTATGTCAAAGGAAGGTGGGAAATCACAAAGGTATGGGCTTTTTTAGGTAAATTGTCACGTGAGAAAATCTTGCAAGTTCTGGTAATTAGTTACTATTTCATGTTGGTATTTATCTCTTATTCACTTAATTTATAACATGTTATTTATGGACCTTGAATAGTTTGAAGAATGTTAATGGCGTGAAATTTTCTTTTAGTGAAGGGCTTGGAGAGTTTTATGATGGGGACATTGCCTTTGCCAGTGCCTTAGAAGCCTTTGGTGGGGGTCATAATGATCCAATAAGTGTGGCTTTTGGAGGTGTGTTATTTTACTCTGTTGGTATTACATATAAGTTGAAGGTATTGATATAAACAAACTATGCATACATTATGGATTTGACATTGGATGTGAATATAGTGCTTTATGAAATTGAGTGATTATTCACAAAACTATTTTTTAAATGAGAACTTTATAGCATTAATGTATCACTATTTGCACTCAATTTTAATGCTCAACTGAAAACTGTTTAGCAAGTTATGCCACTTGCTTAGTTTATTTAGATAAAACCAAGATGCATATTGGTTGAATTGATCAATACTTCTTGATTTTTAGGCCCTGTTATGACCAAATTTACAATTGCCCTAAGAGAAATTGGAACATACAAAGAAGTCCTCCGGTCCCAGGTACAATTCTGAGATCTATTATATAATTTAAATTAGATTAGGCACATTCATGTATTGCAGGTTTTTATTTAGTTAGTAGTGATGGTTGTGGCTCCTATTTTATTAATACACACTTCCAAAGATACAGAAACCATATTAGTGTGGTTTACTTTTGACAGTTGTCAGGAGCCGCTACTTGAAAAGTGTCATTATTATTAGTCTTTCCATTGTTAATTGGTTTATGGGGAAGGGGTTTGTGGAAGAAAATAGTTTCTTCAATTATTTTAGACTCTAAAATTCAATTTTGGAGTAAATAATTCATGAGGCCAAATGAATTGGAAATTCCGATAATTTGATGCTTTGATCTATTAGTAAGCAAGGCAAGTTAGTGATCTCCTACCATCTTGATCTCATTGCTGGTGTTCTGGAGCCCCACTTTATGTGTAAAAGTAGTTAGAGGCTCATCCTAGTGGGGTTTTTCTTTCACTAGCACTGCTTGTTGAGAGGCTATTCTTGCAATGGACGATTTGAAGAGATAATGGCTTGCTCTCGCATGCATGCGCCTATTGCTGTAATGAGGAAGGGGATGTTATTGGCCTTTTCACTTGTTGCTCGGTGGCTTCTATGCTTTTGTTGGAGTTGCTTGGTATTTCTTGGTTGTTACCCAATCCTAATGAATGACTTATGGCTGAGTGAAGAGGGATAGGTGGTGGAGAAAAGACAAAGGTGGCTAGGCTAATTCTTATACACATTTTTGGAGGCTTCGGAATTGAAATCAAATTATTTTTATGATGCCATTTTCAATATTTTTGCTGTGATTCTTTTTTCGTTATATTCATTCTTTTTGTCGGGATACGTTGGTAGATAGTTCCTATGTAGATTCCTTGTGTTTTCCTTGGAGTTGAGTGCTTTTTGGTGCTCTCTCCATTTCATGTAGATTTTTTTATATGAACGCATTAATTAAAAAATACTGGATTGTTATGCTTGTGCAAGTCAAATATAAAGTAAATACGTTCTGCATTTGTCCTGTAACTTTTTGAAGGCCATTTTGTTTGATGATGTCTTATTAGCGACGTTGGAAAGTATAAACTATCAACAGGGAGAAAATACAAATGCTTGCAATATGAACTTAGCATCCTTTCATGCAATTACATGCTTACATGGATAGTTTCCTTGTTTATGCTTCATGTTTTTCTTCTGATTTTTGCTACTCAGGTGGAGCATATGTTAAATGACAGATTGCTACACTTCGTAAATGTTGATTTGCTCGAGGTGAAGGTAGTGTCTTATTCTAACTTCTAAGCATAATTAACACTGCATGCTCACAGCTGGATATGGAATAAAACAATGGAAAAGAAACAGAATTGAGTGTTGATGATAAATTTTCGGTTGTACTCTCACACTTTTTTTTATATTGATTTGCATGAGGTGAAGCTTTATCAGCACATTATGCATGTTTACTGTATGGGCTAGATTTGAAATGAATTATTGATAAAAATGTGACATCTAGTGGTAATTTTACTTGTGTTCTTGAGGCTTAAAACTTCTTCGATGGATTCTTTAATTGCATTTTATCAGTGTTCAAATCACTTATGATTGTAGTTATTTTGTTGATTTTGTTCCTGTTTTTCAATCTAAAAGTTCATGGTGAACATCTTTGCGCAGGAAGCAAGGAAGCGATTTGATAAAGCTAGCCTTCTTTATGACCAGGTGCATTATAGTTATAATTCTGAATGAATTTGTTTTTATAGTTGACGAATTATCACATTCTAGAAATTTTGAGTTAGATTTTTTTAATCAGTATTTATTTGATTAAAATCATAAATCTCCAGGCTCGCGAGAAGTTTTTATCTCTTAGGAAGGGTACAAAAAACGACATAGCTACTCTCCTGGAAGAGGTATTTTGCAAAAAATAATTTATATGTTTAATTTTCAATTCATTCCATGAATTGTGACGACAGTTGGAATTGTTTCATTCTTTTGTGCGCTAAACACTTTCCAGGAACTTCACAGTGCAAGATCTGCCTTCGAGCAAGCGCGCTTTAATTTGGTACTAATCTTGCTTTCTTTTTTTGTCAGGTTTAAGTTATTTAGCTGCAATTCTTAATATTTAAAAAATATCCTCCCCAATTATACAGGTAACAGCACTTTCCAATGTTGAAGCCAAAAAAAGGTTTGAATTTTTGGAAGCAGTGAGTGGGACAATGGATGCACATCTCAGATATTTCAAACAGGTTAATCTGTTGTCCCAATTTATGTTTTTTTTGTGATTATTTATTATACACCATAACATTCTCATTTGTGTTCTCTTTTTTGTAGGGGTATGAACTGTTACATCAAATGGAGCCATACATTAACCAGGTTTTTTTACTTGTGTTTTTAGATGGCTACTGGTAATAGATTCTACTAAATTTGGATTTATAAGGCTAAGTTTTAAAATGGAATGATAGTTTCATTTCTATCTAGCATCCATTGTCAAGCTTGATGTACAAATTTATTAGTTACCAGCCTGATTGTTGTATATATTGTCTGAGTTGGTTGAGAAGTCTAGATAACTGGTTCTCATGGTATAATTATCGTACACCTTTTAACAAGATTTCCTACTTCGTTTAGCCTACTTTTGCTATTTATATAAGTTTCATAGTTATAAGTACTTAGAAGAATGATCAACGGTTGACCATACACATGAGCCCCCTAATAATGTGGTCATTTCGCCATTGATTGGTTACTTGAAGTAATTAAATTAAAAAATACATTTATGAATCAAAACACATGGGAGATACATGGGCACATACAAAATCTTTACCTGCTCCATTTGCTATCGATATGTGGAATTTATATGTAGAACGTGAGGCTTATATATGACATGATTAATCATGCAGGGTTGAAGTTTGTTCTGTTTGCATCCTGAATGATTTTTTATTTAATAATATTTCAAATATTAATCTAAGGACTAGCTTACCTGAAAAAATGTAAAAAATATAAGGGAAATATATTTTTATCGTATTTAATTTATATATATGGAATTAATACTTGAGGTCTACGGTTTATTATTTTTTCAGGTGTTGACTTATGCTCAACAGTCACGTGAAAGGTCCAACTATGAGCAAGCAGCTCTCAATGAAAGGATGCAAGAATTCAAAAGGGTGGTTGATCGAGAAAGTAGGTGGTCTTCCAATGGCTCTAATGGATCTCCAAATGGAGATGGTATACAAGCCATCGGTAGAAGTTCGCATAAAATGATAGAGGCGGTAATGCAATCTGCCACGAAGGGAAAGGTCAAGCTGGTTGATTGTATGCATTATTTTTTTTCTTCTTCTGATTATTAAATTGATGATATTAACATTCATTGATACTCTAGGTTCAAACCATTCGACAAGGCTATCTCTCAAAACGGTCATCAAACTTGAGAGGTGACTGGAAAAGAAGATTTTTTGTTCTTGATAGCCGTGGGTTGTTGTACTATTATCGAAAGCAGTTTATTAAACCGTCTGTAAGTATCTTGATTGAAAATCATCTGTTATATAAAAGGTATTTCAATCTCCCTCATACGTAAATTTATACTTTTTGTTATTTTCTGTCATAGGGTTCCTCTGGTCAGCTATCCACACCGAGGAATAGTTCTGAGATTGGCACTGGACTACTCAGCCGCTGGCTTTCATCGCACTATCATGGTGGAGTACATGATGAGAAATCAGTTGCGCATAACACTGTGAACTTGCTGACATCAACGATCAAAGTTGATGCTGACCAATCGGATCTTAGGTTTTGTTTTAGGATCATTTCACCAACAAAAAACTATACACTGCAGGTTTGATTTAGTGTTCAACTACAGTGCAATTCAATCTGAACTACTAGAAAAAAATTGACATCTTGTAGTTTGTTTGCGATTGTTGGTGCAGGCAGAAAGTGCGATGGATCAAATGGATTGGATTGAGAAGATAACAGGAGTTATTGCTTCTTTACTTAGTTCTCAGGCTCCAGAGAGGGTATTCACAACTTTTTTCTCATGATGTTTTTGTATGTTTCTGATAAGGCCCAATCTATAGGATAATGAAATATCATATACTATTAGGGGTGAAAGCCAAATCTATAGGATAATGAAATATGGTCTACTATTAGGGGTGAAGACTCAATTTATTAGTGGTTTGAAATCTATAAATAGGGATGTTTAGTCATTATTAAGATAAGGAAAAATTAGGGTTATCTTAGGAATAGAGAGCCGTCATTAGAGTGCTCGGAGGGCGGCGAACCGCCATTAAAGAGCTCAGAAGAAGCAAGCTCTTCTCATTGCTTGTATTTTAGATTTTTGGTATTGTCTAACATATCATATTCTTTGTTCTTTGTTCTCTTCGTGTTCTCTCCTTGGTGCATTTGTTAGACTCTATCATGTTCTTTAGAACATTCTTCATTATTTTGATGCGCAATGTTGTTTTTCAGTGTTTGGCATCTAGTCCAATGGCAACCGGTCATGATAGGTCTGCCAGTGAGAGTAGTTCTTTTGAAAGTTCTGACTTTGATCAGACTGCAATTGAAGAATTTGCAACAGAGAGGAGTTTATCTTCTTCTCAACTCGACCGTCCATCTAGGAATTTGCTTCAGCAACGGTCGTGTGTAAAAATTGAGAAGCCAATTGATGTATTGAGAAATGTTTGTGGCAATGATAAATGTGCTGATTGTGGTGCTGCCGAACCAGATTGGGCATCTTTGAACCTTGGAGTTCTTGTTTGCATTGAATGCTCTGGTGTTCATCGAAATCTTGGCGTACACATATCTAAGGTAGGTCACATGTTTCCTCTTAGTGTATGTCGTATTTTTATGCAAACGACAATCCTACAACTGAAGTTACTTATTTGTTAGTATATTCGATGATTCTAAACCAGAATTTTCATGATATATTTGTAGCCTTCACAATTTTTGGGTGTAACTATGTTAATAGTGGTAGGTCACATGTATGATGCTTTTTGGCAAATTCATTGGGAAACAAATAATTCTATGAAATTGTCCAGTGTGTATGTAACTGGTTATGACTTTCAATCAAAAACTTAAAATCATAAATTATGTCAATAAAATGCAATTTTCTTCTATCTCAAATTTTTTTGTTTAAAGGAGCTAAGTCACTTTAATTAATTAAGGACAGTATCTGTTCATCAAATTTTCATGACTATTGTATATTCGTTATTTATGTTTTTTTTTTATGTTTAAGAAATTACCTTATCATCATCATGCTATGCTTCTATGTCCATATTTCATATTTATCTTTTATGGATAAATGATATTTCAAGTATAATATTGTTTGATTTAGGTAAGATCACACGTTATTAGTTATTATGATTAGCTACAAAGCCAATTGTACTAGGTAAGTAAGATACCTTAAAAATCATGCATTTTTCATTTTCTAAGCAATGTGAGATTGTCTCACCAGATTTTTTTTACCCTCACATGATATGTTGCCACAATCTCCTTTCATTTAAAGCTCAATGTCCTCTTCAGTCAGACTTTCGGTTGCACAGTGGCTATGATGTCATTTATTCTTTAATACTCATAGGATAAAATTGTCTATCACTCTTTACCTTCCCTCCTTATTGTCCATTGGCAGGCTGTCACTCTTTACCGCCCTCACCTTTCTCCTCTTATTCTTCTTTATTTATACACCCTCATACCTTCTAACCGAATTAACCTTCATATCCTATTGAGTTCTATTTTAACCCATAAACTCTTTTAATAATCGGTTATTCCCCCATTTCCACGTCTCTTGGAAACTTAGAGATTTGATGGAGCCTTATAAAGTTCTTAACTAGAAGTGAACATGTTTATAAAGTTCTTAACTAGAAGTGAACATGTTTAGGTTCTTGTTTTGGAATTCAATGAAAGAGGCTTTTACTGCAAGTAATAATAAATTATCTAACAAGAAAACATATATTTTTGTTTTTGTTTTTGTTTTCTTTGTTCAAAGTTATTAGATCGCTAATGCTTTCCTCTCACCAATATTTCTTCTACAAAATGATAATATTAACAATATTATTATTGTATTGAGCCTTGATTTATATCTGGTGATGCATTCTCATAAAATTGTATTATTTTGCATATATGATACACTTGAGATTGCAAAAAAAACTATTATTGTTCTGATTCTAACACATCCTTGATTTGAACTGTTTTATATCTACTGTGTTTTATTTAGTTTCTTGCAAGACATTAATATATTTCCAAATATCTGAATAAAAATCTTCCATTTTCGGCGCTGGCTTCGTGCTTGAAGTGTGGACTTCTTGTTAATTTGTTGAATCTTACTATATCAGGTAAGGTCCCTTACCTTGGATGTCAAAGTGTGGGAGCCTTCTGTTATCAGTTTGTTTCAGTCTCTAGGGAATGCGTTTGCAAACTCTGTGTGGGAGGAGTTATTGCAGTCAAGAAATGCTTGTCAGGTTAATCTTGTCCCCACGGGGTGAGTCTCGTTAAACTTTATTTCCTGCCTTAAGACTTACAACTTTCAGGCGATCTTTTAACTTGGTTTTTATGTAATATTCCTCTTGTTTCCTATGATGAAGGTTTTACAAAACTGATAAATATCAGTTGCTTTTTATCAACAAACCTAACCATTCTGATTCTATATCAATAAAGGAGAAGTTCATTCATGGAAAGGTACAACATTTTATAATTCCTTTTGCTTTTTTTTTATTATCCTCATATAGATTGATGTAGTCTTTTTGTTCTAATTCTAAAATGAATGGTAGGTGCCTTCCAATGGATCATCAGTTTGGCGTTGTAAAATTATAGCCTTGGGAATTTGCTTTCTATTGATGACATATGGGAATAAATAAGTCTTTTAATAACGTCCGGAGCTAAAGTTTTGAATTGTTCTGTTTATGAAAAAATAATGAAATTAATCTGCTTGTTTCTCTAGATGTTCATAAAAACGTGTGAGGCAGTGATTAGCTACAATCGCTGTGCAGAAATTAAGTAAACTATTGGCTTACATGTCAAGACACAATTGAAATTTCATGGAACATGATATTATGAAGTACACTTTCCCTTTTGGGAGGATAGATAAATCTTGTATGTTATTGAAAGCTATTGCATGCTTATCTAAGAAACTAAGGAAGAAAAACTTTGTAGTTTTTATCCAAGTAAAAAGTGCTTTAGATAATTCTTCTGTTCTGCCTTTTGTTTTGTTTAAAGTGTTAAATGATGTTAGATTCAAATGAGTATTTTTTCTTACCTCAGTATGCAGAAAAGCTTTTTGTTCGTAAGCCAAAAGAAAATCAATACGCTCATGTACTTGCACTACAAATGTGGGAAGGTGTGCGCTCCAACGACAAGAAAGCTGTTTATCGACACATTGTCAACTCCGAGACAGATTTAAACACTTTTTATGACCATGCTTCATGGGGGTCTCAATCTCTTGCCAAAGTGATGCTATTGCAAGAGCAAAGTGATGCATTTGGAAGGTCTTCAACTAGCTCTTTGAATTTAGAGGGTACTAGTGAAAGCCAGAGTATAGACGATCTAGATGGGTGCACGCTCTTGCACCTTGCCTGTGAAACCGCTGACATTGGGATGCTTGAACTTCTACTGCAGTATGGTGCAAATGTAAATGCTACTGATTCGAGAGGTCAAACGCCACTTCATTGGTGTATCTTTAAGGGCAAGACTGCTTTCTCAAAGTTTCTTCTTTCAAGGTTAGCTTTGGATGTATAGTATCTTGTTATTTATGCACTATGTTATTCTTAAGGTGATGCTAGATTTACTTTTTAATTCTACCTCTTGATGTGTTGCTCACTTGTCTCTTCTTAATTGGGATAGAAATTACGATAAATTATAAATAGTTTAATATGACATTAATTACATCAATTTGACATACTTTCTAATCTATTTGCCTTGAGTGCATACAAATTCTACATTACTGATTGAAATTACTGGTTGGGCGCTAATTTCATACAAGATGGGATACGAAAATGCACGTGAAAAAACAAATTCTTATGAATAAAAGCTTTTTACTTTATGAACAGGGGAGCTGACCCAAGAGCCACAGATAGTGAGGGTAGAACTCCTTTTCAACTTGCAGTTGAGTCGAACTGTAGCGATAAGGAGATACTTGCTCATTTAGCAGACTCAAACGGGTGAAATCTTCCACGAGATGGTCGAACTGCGATGCAGCTATGAAGTGAAGGTATTGCATATTTTTATGTGATAATATGACATCATCTATTTGAGACTTGGTTTTTTTGAAATGGAAACTGGAAAAAGTTCAGGGTTTCTAAAGAGAGGTAGGTTGGCTAGCCTGCCCCATGAACAATATGTATTCATTTTATAAAACTTAGTCTTCTCTTCAAGTTGTGTTGTAAAATGGTCCAACTGGTCTGAGCCATTTGTAATTTGCCTTGCCTTTCAGCTAGCTTCTAGCCTGAGGCAAAGGCGATGTTTTGTTTTGGTTTTTCTTTGTTTTTGAGAGTTTGCTTCCCTTTATGATGAATGGAGCTCTCTGTGTTGATGAAAATTTAGGCCATTTGTAATTTGTACATTGGTTATTATAGTGAAGATTTGTTGTGGGCTGTAGCTTTTTTACCTCTTCTTACTAGTTTTGTTATTGATATCTACGGTTCCGGTCTCAGTTCCGGAATGCAAGAGTTGTTAGACCAGGCTCGCGACTGACCCCATATCTTGTTCTTAGCTGAATCTATCTGGGTTGATTGCATATAAGTCGTGTATAATCAGAAACTGCTCAAAGCTAACTGATTCCGAGTATTTGATCAATTCTAGAACTGGGTTTTGCGTAAAAAATATTTCTTTCCCACGATTATCTTTGTTGTGGATTTGATTCTATGCCCCAAAATTAGCCAATTCTCATACTTTTTAAAGAAGGAAGAATTTGATGATGATGAGATGGTGATGGTCAGCAGTAGAATTCTCAAAAGACAAGATAGAGCAGAGAGAGAGAGAGGAAAGTATGTTTGATTCATTGGTCGGAGGACGACAACTTTATTAATCCAAACCAGATTAGACAATTGCTTTTTTTTTTGTTATTAGCAATCACTAATGAAAGGGTGATCTGTCCATGGAATCGGTTCCTTCTCTCACAGAGTTCGATGCTTCGCTTTCGGCCATGGTGATAGTGACACCAGCCAAGGCGAAGGGCCAAGGGCCTCTCTCTGTGACGCTATCCCGTGCTAATGGACCCTACTTTTACACTCCTCTGTAAGGGCGGGAACCCAGTTTGGTCACTGACGACTGACTAGTCTTCTGCTCTGTAATGGGTCCATCCAGTGTCTGAGTGAGGGAAATACCCTACTGGGTTTTCATTGTTCTCGTCTTACGTTTGGGTTTGGCTGTGTTCTTGAAGAAAATCGTTGGTGAGTGGCGTTTTCTGCGTTTTCTGTGGCGATTCTATGAAACTTTTCGTCGAGTTTGAGCTGCTCCATTTTGGTTTTTTGATTTGTGGGTGAAATGCGGGCCGTTTCTTTTGCATTTCAAACTCTAAATCTGCAGATTCTCACGTAGTGAGTAAGAAAAAAGGGTGGGAATCGCTTACGAGGTGATTCTCTGCAGCTTCCATGGGAAGTTTCTTCTCAAAACTCGTGTTTCAATGGCGTTTTCTTCGCACCTGAAGAACTGGGCTGAGCTTGGATTTTCTCTAAAGTTTTTCAAAGGCCTCTTCAGTTTGTTCTTCACTGATAACGATGATTAAACCCTCCGTTCTCCTTTTCCTGTTTCTATTCTGTTTCCACCGGTTGTCGGACGGAAAATGCCAGCCAAGAACGACCAAACACGTCATCTCCGGCCACCGTCCACGGCCAAGTTTCAAAAACAGCCTTCAGGAGATCATTCTCAGCGTCGCTTTAGGAGTTCTAACTGGTTTGATTGGAGCTGTTCTTTTCGCCTTCATTGTCCGTAGCTTCATTGGCTACCTCAACAGAACCCCAATTCTCAGAGGCCCTGTTATATTTTCACCCAAAATCGATCCAAAAACTCTCCAATTGGCTCTCCGAAACGAAAACCAATTACTTGGTTCGAGGCCCGGCGGGAAGTACGTGAGGACGGTTCTCGACAACGGGCTACACATTGCCGTCAAGATACTCGAGCCATTCAAAAAGGGTCAGAGCAAATCAGCCAAGAGGCGAATCCAACAAAAGCTCGAAACACTTGCAGGGCTTAGACATAGAAATTTGATGAGCTTAAGAGCTTATATCCGAGAAGAAGACAGAATCTCTCTTGTTTATGATTATGTCTCTAATGGCAGCCTTGATGATGCAATGAAAAAAGTTAGAGAAAATGGCTTTCATCTCAGCTGGGAGATCAGGCTTAGAATTGCTGTTGGGATTGTGAAGGGACTTCAATATCTTCACTTTGAATGCCAACCCCCGATTCTGCACTGCAATTTGAAACCTGCAAATGTGATTTTGGATGCTGAATTCGAACCGCGATTGGCCGATTGTGGATTGACTAAGCTCATTCGTCATTCGGAAACTTATAAGTCTGCTTATACTCCTCCTGAGTGTCTGCAAAATGACAGGTAATGACTGCAATTTTTTATGCAATTTTGTGCATGAAAAATGGAATTGAATTGAATTCTTATGGTCATTTTGTTATTAGTTGAATCATAGATTGATGGATTCATTCCGCTCTCGTAGAACTTGGAGTTGTGTTAACCTCGGTGCTAAATTCTAATTACACGTTCTCGCGAGAATAAGTTGCTTTAGACTGTCATTTATCAATGGATTGTTTTGTTATTAGTTGAAACATAGATTGAGGGATTCGTTCCGCACACGTAGAACTCGTAGATGTGTTAATCTCGGTGCTAAATTCCAATCTCCCGTTCTCGTGAGAAATATGTTGCTTTAGATTATCATTTTATCAATGGGTTGTTTTTAAATCTGCAAATAAACTTGATGATGCAGTTATTAGACCACCTTAATGAATAATATGAACTCACTTTACTTTGGTTTCTCTGCTGATTGATTATTGTTCAATTATGATTCTGTTTATGCATATTTAGCTTTGTGAGTGCTGTAAAAAGGTCTCTTTTTGGGAGATTAAAATATTGTTTAATGCATAGAATATGAACCATGAAGAAGCTAACTCAATAGGCTTCAACATGAAGATTTGTGAATTCCTAGATTGTTTTTCATTTTTCATTTGTGTCCTTGGTTTCGAATCAAATGTTAATGTTTCGATGCTTTACAGGTACACAGATAAGAGCGATATTTTTAGTTTTGGGATGATTCTGGCGATCTTGTTAACAAGTAGAGATATAAACGATCCGATATCCGAAGAACCGAGGAATTTGGGAAGTTTAGTGGGCTGGCTTCGAAACGTGGAGCATTCGGGGGATGCTCGGGAAATGGCTTTGGATAGGAATATTGTAATGGAAGGAGAAGAAGATGAGATGTTAATGGCTGTCAAAATTGCCGTCGTTTGCCTTTCTGATTCGCCCTCGGATCGACCATCGAGCGATGAGCTTGTTCACATGCTAACCCAATTGCACAGTTTCTGAAACTCATGTAAGTAATCTTAGATTTATTTTGGACGTCTAAGTTTTGGGTCATCGGTTTTTTTTGGGTCATTGGTTTTTTTTGGGTTGATTTTTTTATCTTTGTGGATTGGTTTAGATTACAACTGTAGATCATACTTGAATTGATGAAAATTTAGCATCATGCAGTGAACAAAATGCTTGGTTTTTTAATAGCCAAACCCGATTAGCCGAAACACGAACCGTTCTTGGTGGTTTGGTTTGATTTTTTTACTATTAGGAAATGGATCTCCGATCGTTTAGCACAATTCACCGATTTCGCACCACCAATTGAAGTTGAATGACTTGCTCAATTTATTGCTTCAATTTTTAGTTCTACTCTAGTTTCAATGCGATGAAATTGAGAATTCTTGGTTCGGTTCAAGTTTATAGTCTCGGGTAGAATGTCCACGATTGATCTGAGTTTCCACCACTAATATGCTTTTAGCACTTAAATAGGTAAATAACTCTTCAGTTAAAAAACTTGTTATTTTGACTTTTTGTCTGATTGGGAGTGATATCGTCCAATCAATTTTTTTTTATTTAAATTAACTAGCTAAATTTTATTTAAATAACTTGAAATTTTTATTATATATTTACAATATTATAAGATAATATTTTACAAAATTTGATAAATTTTCAATAATACCATTTATTATAATTTTAATGCAAAATACTAAAAAAATCAATTAAAATTTATGTCATTAAAAAATCTATAAATTTAATGATAAACTCTTATATGTTTCTTACTACTTTTAAATGTAAATTTTTATTGAATATTATAGAATATTATTTTACAATATTATAAATGTGTAGTAAAAATTTGAAATTTTTAAATAACATTTGCCTAACTAAATTAAATAAAAATAAATTTTAAAAAAAATTGATCGTAAAGTGGCAGCTTCACTCAGACGCTCATATTGGATGGTGTCACTCCATTTGACCGTTCGAGAAGAACAAAATTAACCTTTTTAAAACTGAAGATTTATTTATATATTTTTCTTAAATTCTGTTTTTTTTTAGCTTTAATCTATAATATATATAATTTATCATTAAAGAAATAAGTTGGTTCTAAAAATTAATAGCTTCAAATCCAACTAAATCTAATTAATTATTATTACACCTTTGACTTTGGCCCATTTCTTGCGGCGTGCCTAGAGACAAACATCTGACCAGACAAAAGAGCTAGTTCTCCAAAGGGATATGTCACGAAATGCTACTTTTCCAAAACCATAAAAAGTATCCGAAAAGAGGCGAGAACCCAACAGGTGGCTGGCGTTTTGCGAGCTGTGAAAAAAGTGCTCTTCAGTTAGCGCCAAAGAAATGAAATTTATCTACTCTTATCCACTGCTTCAGCCCCCGAGTGTTCTTGTTTTGACTTCTAGCCCAATCCATGTTTTTTTCTTTTCTTTTTCTTCCACTTTCTTCAGTTTCTGTAGCTTTTTTCATTATCCTCCTCTTTGCGAAGATTTTTGAAGGGGGAGCACGGAGATTGGCTTGTTTTTGAGGTGGGTTTCACGTGTTTTTGTTGCTTTTCAGCTTGATTGGATGCTTGATTCGACTGTAACTGTTTGATTTTAACGCTTTCCTCCCTGCGGTCAGTGGGTTGTTCACGTTTTTGGGCGAGTTGTGTTTGTTTCAGTTTTGTTAATTCTCTTGCCTTCTGAATCTGATTGTGGAACTTGGAGAAATTGATTGTTGTAATGCATGAAAGCAACTTTTAAGACTTTTTTTTTTTTTTCTTGTAATTGGTCATTGGGAAGCTCTAATTCTGTTGTAGAGATATTTTCAATGTCAATTGCACGAAATGTCAATCGACCTTGATAAATGCAAATTGAGATAAACTAATGTTTCTTGTTTCGCTGAGAGGAATAAAAAGTTGTGCATTTGCTGGTTGTTACAACAGATTTGGATCAATTTACACTGACTTGTCTTAATCTTTGGGTTATAAACGTGATTTGATCAAAACGATTTTGAAATGACTTGATATTGGGTTCTCTTCATGGACCTTCCATAAATATCTTAGTTCATGGAATTTGGCGAAAGTAAATGTTCATCTGGCTATGGCCAACCTCCATGGATATTCAGAGGCAGGCAAGTAACCTAGCTTTCTCTGTCATAGTTTTGCATTCCCATGTAGTTTCTTTCTAAGCTGTGGTTTTTCCTAAACTTTGTTCCAAGTTCAATCAGGGCCTTGTACCAACTCCATTTGGTAAAAGCTGAAACTGCCCGAGCATGTATCCCGAAGGAGTTTAAACTAGTTGAAGCTTTTGGGTACGATAGTTAGTTCTAAATAGCTGTAATTTTGGCAGATTAATTGCATATTACCATTCATCTTGACTAGTTTTATTATGTCCTTCTAATGCTCTGTATTCTTGTTTTGAAAAGTAATTAATGGGTACAATCAATTTGCTAAGTTGTATACCCTATGTTCCGGTTCTCATAGAAGTGTGGAACAATGATTTAATATGATTCTCTTATTTTGGCATAAGAAACGTATGAAGTTTAGGAGCCAAAAGTGGATGAACTTGAATTACATCTTTGTAGGTATACACTTGGTGGATTCTTTCTGGCCAGCTATGATGACAGTCCAGCAGGCGTATTTGATGAGGTATCTATTTATCAATTTTCTACATTATTGGTGAGATGAGATCCAAAACTATGTAATCAATAATATTTTTAATAGTTTCTATTTTAAAACAAATTTGTTCTAGACTAGAATGAAATGTTTCGAATTCCCAACAATCTGACAACTTTGCATGTTTATCAGCTTGTTGTGATTGCTGGCATTGTTTGGAACCGTCCAACATCTTGCGCGTAAGCAATTTCACTCTATTTTTGAAAGAAAAAAAAAAAGTAAATAATTTAATGAAACTACCTCCGAAAAAACTATCTTAACCAGGGATAGTCTTTTATAACTTTAAAACATTCGTTGAATTACTTCATGGATGAACAAAGCTGCTGTCTGAAATAAATTTTCTTGGCTTCAATAGATTGTGATGGATTTCTCTCATTCAAATATTATGTCTGTCTGCTTTATTAGTATTCCGAACAATGATTTTAGATTTTATATTACTTTTGTAACCAACTCTTCGATTTCATTTTTATGAAGATGGGCGGCCAAAGTACTCGTGAATAGTGTTGAAGCTTGCGATCATGGGCGGAAGGTAATTATGTATAAAATCTATTTCTTCACAGTCATAATATTATGTCGAATTCAAAGTTATGTTCGTTAATTGCAGGAAGTCGGGCTTCCAAGTCGAGTTGCTAAATTTTCAAAGGTAGGCTGTAACATCACTTAGTTACTGATAAATCGTTAACATGTTTTCTTAGAACTCACATTTTAAATACTTTTTTCTTTGCATGGGCATTCGAGTTTCTATTTTATTGGCTTCTTTTGACATAGATAACCACAGAAACCCCTAGGCATCGAAAAAGTAATGGGGGGTTTTTGAACTTGATTGGTATGAACTCTAATCGACAAAGTAAAGAGAATCAACTAGATGTGCAAGTGTGTGAAGTCAAGAGTTCTACTGCCATAGATGTCTGCAACATCAACCTTTCAACGCACAGTGAGTTTTTATCTGATTTTACGTCATTACTTTTCTAAATATTTCATGATTTTTGAATTTCTTTGATATATCTATCCATTATTTGGATTCAAGATGAAATTTTGAATTGTTTTGCTCCTTAAATTTGGTTTTTGCAGCTACATAAGACCGACATTGTAGCCTTAATTTTTAAAAATCTCTTTTGCTGTTTCATTTACATTACACTTGCATTAGTTTTTTATATTGCTTAGATTATAATGATCTTGTTGTGTTTAAGATACAAGGATATAGCGAGGCAATATTTTCAATTATTTACCCATATTTGTTTAGACCGATGTAACGAAAATGTAATGGCTATCTCCTAACAAATTTGGTCATGCAGTGCCTTTGAATAAGTGGATGGGGCCAGAAATCAAAATGTCACTTCCAAGTTATAGGTAAAACTTTCTGATATCGTCTATTTCTTCGAATCCGAGCTTATTCTTTTACTTGTTATGGTAAAAATAATCTTCTCCAATAAAACAAAACCCAGCAGGGGTATCAGAATAATTTTAAAAAAAAAAAAAACAAATTTGATGCCGATTAATGGAGTTCACACTTTGGGATGTTCTGAATGTATCAGTTCTGTGAATTTGCAGTGGTCATACAGAACACACTCCTGATCTTTTGAAATATTCTTGCCAAATTCAATGCAGGTTTATCAAATGTTTCACGCTTTGTTCTTCTTTCTTTTTTTTTAACATTGACTGTAGTTGGTTTATACTTTGAAAATCGCACCAGGGTTCGAGCGGTGGAGCCCGCAATAGTATCGGTTCTATCCACGAACGAAACCGGCGAATCAGTGGCTGGAAAAACGAGCGATGAAGAACGAAATCTGAGCCTGTCTGTGATGTTATCGAAACCGGTTCTGGCATTCGAAATGAGTTCCATGAAAATGCAGGTTGAAGCTCCAAGAGTTGTTTCTCATTTCTTCAAAAAACAATCTCATCACTGATGCTTACATTATTTTATTAATTATTTGTTGAAATAATTCTAAAAAAACCAATCTTTCTGGGTGTTCTTCATTTTCCCATTTTCTCAATGAAGTTTGCTGAATTTTCAATGTTCTGCTAACCCGATTCTATCTTCTCAATACGTAAAAACAAAACGCATCGTAGTTCTCGTAAAATTTATCGTTAAATTTCATACTTTGCTGACTTGAAATTGATCGAGGAAATTGGAATAAAATATAAGCTAAATTGAAAAAATGATCAATTTATTGGTTTGGAAGGGGAGCTCTACAGTAATGCAAGACCATAGCACAATCCTTGGGAAGCAAAACGACGCCGTTTCTCGGACCCCATATGTTATCTCGCACGTGCTGCAGTGTAAAGAATGGCATGAGATTTTGTCCTCTGCATCTCACCTCCACCTAACATTATTAAAACATTCATGAATCTTAATTTTTTTATAATAAAGTTTGATATTACAAACAAATTTAATGCATAAATTATTATTATTATATTTAAATAAATTTAAAATAGTGAAAAGGGTCAGCGGTCAGCTCTTCGATGACCTATCATGGGGCTGCCCGGGGCTCCAACGACCATAAACTGCCCGAGGAATACTCCTAGACTTTGACTTGAAATCCATGTGTAATTAGAGCATTGATTAGGACTAATAGTCCCATTTAGGAATATTTAATTGCTTAATTATATCATTTCATGCACGTCGTTTTCACCTTACCCCAATAACCCTAGTTTTTATATTCTATAATTTTAGTTTTGAACTTTGTGTTCAAGCCCTCGAGAAATCTGTCATCACAATGCTAGGTGCACTTTGTCAAAGTTGGCATAATTTTGTTACCAAGATGAACTGAAAATGAGTTATGCTGCTTAGGGGGGAGGAATCCAACTAATAAATTGTCACCCAAAATTCACTCATGAACCATGTGAGACAGACACCCATAGTGGGAGTCATCACATCATGCATTGCTCCGTTTCTCTGTGTGAGGGCAAGAATATCCTCTACCCTAATCCACGTGGGAAGATTTACACAGTATTAGAATAACATGTTTTGTGGTCAAACTCGATAATAAAACCGTGTAAGTTTCATGACGACCTGCCCTAATGGAAGGTATGAGGGTGTGAAATCTCATATCGCTTGTAAAAGTGATATTTGTGTTGTATATTAGTAGTGTTCTATTCCTATTCATTACAACATGTTTTGGGCTCTAAATTCAAGAACAAATTCATGAAGTTAACTTTGGCTCAAAACGAATAATATTATACTAGAAATACTATAGAACATTACAAGATTTGAATAAATTCCTAATATATCCTAATAACATCCTTAATAAACACAGATTAATGAGGTGAAATCATGGTATGGGTTCAAAAGCTTAGATGAAATATCCACCTAGAAATGTACATACTACCTACTCAGCACTCACTATCTCATCATAAACAATTGGAGAAATTTAGCCGTAGTTCTTCTGTTCCTTTCACTTGTCTTCACTCTTAGTGTTACCGAAATAGATTGCTTTCTTCGCACTAAATCCACTAATTTATACGCATAATGGTTTGGTGCTGTTCTTGTTTGTCGCTAGGGTTGTTGTTTCAGACAGTTCTTTAGGAAAAATCAGTGTATTTTATCGTCCTTTCTTATAATCATAATTCATAGATGTTAATGCAGTCCATTTCAGTAAGAAAAATATAAAATCTGAGGGATAATAAAAGCTGTAAATTTGAAATTCTATGCATACCTCAGATTCGTTCTCCAATCCGAGCTTGTTTGCCAGATATTTCATCACCAATCGAACTGTCATTCTTCCATCCCTAAATGTTATAAAAATTTATGAGTAAATGGATTGATTGATCGATGAAGTTGGCTAAGAACTGGAAAAGGGATCGATTACTTAATTCTCAGATAGCTTTTCGATAGTCGAGGCAAGAATGGTTCTCTAGCTCTGCATGAACAAAACCCAACGAAGATAAATTCCCAGGAGAGAGAAGATGAGTAAAAATAATTGACTGTTTGTAACAGTAATTGTTAATCTCTTGCTTAATCTTTTGGCTTACTGATTTTCTGATGCTTGAAGAGTGAAAAAAATTCCAGAATGGGGTCTGGGAGGAGGATCGATGATCCGAAAATCAAAACCTGGAGCTCGGGCGTGCATCAATGGTGGACAGGCAAAACAAGAGCTCGTTTGAGTGAAAGATGAAGAAGAAGAAGAAGAAGAAGAAGATGGTACTGCCCTAAACGCCCAGTTAATCTCTTGCTGATGTCTAATGAACGGAGGAAGCATAAAACTTAAAGAACTTGCAATGGAGTTGGAGTTAGAAACTGGCCAAATTTGAGATTTTGTTTCATGAAGAAGACGGTGGTGAGAAAGTAAAGAAGGGTTTGCTTGATTTTGTTCTAAACCTAGTTTTGAGCCACCACCTGGTAATAGATCGAGCTCCACCATTGTTGACCCTCTTCGAGCTGATGATCCAACGGTTAATTTCAGCCACTCTTCATCTTTTTCTTCATCACCAGCTTCTCTAAAGTTGGATTTTCCATGATTTAGATCGGCGTTTTTTCTCAATCCATCTTCCGCCATTGAAGCACCTAGTAACTCAGATCTTAACCCAGATTCTGCACTGCCATTAAGCTGATCATATCTTAAACTATCTCCTCCACAACCACCATAACAAAATACTTTGTTAAGATAATGGTTTTGAGAAGGAACCGTTGTCATATCGGAGAACCTAAATAGGAGAAAAAACAGAGACCGTTCCAAGATTCTCCGGCGAGTTTGTTTCTAAAACGAAAGGCGGCCATTGATGGAAGAAGGAGCTTTTTGGTTTAGGGGTTGGGAGAGAGCCATGAGAATGTTTGAGGAATAAATAAATGACAAGAGACAGCCACTAACCAGACAAGAGTTGTTGTTTTCTGTTTCATCGTAGCCTTATCGGAGATCAAAATAAACCTCGCAAATCTCACTTTCCATTAATTCTCTTTGTTTGGAAGCTTTTGCAGATGAAATAGTTGCAGAGAGAGAAAGAGAGAGGGAGGGTGAGACAGATATATAAATATATATAAACGTGGAAGATACTCCAGTTTACGGCTTTAAGTCATTCACAAAAGTTACAAAAGAATTACCATAAAAGACACCATTTTGCACAATATTCTGATTAGGGTTCTTCATTTTTATCCCAAAGTGTACAAAAAGTTAATAGCGACAATTATATATATAATCTGGAAGATACTCCAGTTTACAGCTTTAAAGTCTTTCACAAAAGTTACAAAAAAAGGACCATCAAAAACACCATTTTTCACAAAATCAGATTAGGGTTTCTTCATTTTTATCCCAAATTGCACAAAGAGTTAAAGAACTACAATTACAAATGGGCATCTGTTACTGCGAGTCATGTTTTCTTTAAAGAAATGTAGTATTTGATCAGTCCAGGACGTACTTGAGAACCCTACAATGCAGATTTATTTATTTTTAATTATTTATTCTTGATTATATTCTCGTTCCACCCCATAATTACTATTTTTCAAAAAAACATTGTCTGCGACAGATTTTGAAATTAAAAAGAAATCTAAGAACGTTACAACTTGAAATGACTAATTTCTACCCATTTTTTAAAATTATTTTATTGATTTAAATACTAAACTACGTAACATGAACCATGAAGCCAGCCAAATTAATAGTTTAGTGTACGAATATTAGGGTAATGAAACATTAAAAATAGAAGAATGTTAGGAGTCTGCAAGTTGAGAAAGTAGATGGAGAAACAGAAGTGGGAGGGCATAATGACATTATGTTTATAAATAAGCAATTAAAAATAGTAATAATAAATGAAAAGGCATTGCCATTGCCATTAAACTATGAAATTAATTAAGATTTTATTAAAATAATCAGACTTATAACTTTAGCATGCATTCATGTATATTTTTCCCACGTTTCGAGAATCAAAACCCTACGTCGTGGGCTTTTGTCTTCCTCAGAAATCACACACACACACACACATATATATGTGTGCATATGTATGTATGTGTATATATGTATATGTATGTATGTGTATATAATCATGTTTGTATGCATGTCAAGAAGAATTGGTTTCACCCTCAAATATATACTTTTTTGACAATTATTCTTCTTTCCTGTCTCTGGTTTCACGCTATAATTTATGGGTTAAAAATGATTCCTTCTTTCTTGTCATAATTTCTGCCATTTTCTTTCCAGCCCATCAAACTCTCTCTCTCTCTCTCTGAGATACATGGAAAGCACCCAAGTTCTGGTCCAAACGACCAATTCTTTCCCTTTTCTCGCGTCGAAACCAGGAAGAATATCGTTCACAGTCGTCCCCGACCATCGGATCTTGCGAGAAACAGAATATTTTCCACTGTACGTAGCGATAGATAACTTCGATATAATCATCCCAGTTGAAGAACCAAGATTAGATACTGGTCTGGTTTTGCTGGTTTGCAGAAACTGGGGATGTCTTTTAGATGGAAAAGAGGCGATGAAGTTTTGTAGGCGTGGGCTTAGTGTGTCAGTGCATGGGCATGGAATCTCATAATCCTTCGGTCTAACCATGGCTGCTAGTGGGGGCGTTAAGACGTTGATGTACGTGACGATGTAACGACGCTGAAAGTCCGTAGATATTAATAGGGTTACACAACATTATATTAGTTATGATAATAAAATTTATACAACATACAATTAGAGTTTTAATCTTTAGTCTGCGTTTTAAATTACAAATTTATAAAGGTTTTGACCTAAATTATGGGATATTGTATTCGTGTAGTCACTATGGCAAGTCGTTTTATCTCGTCATCGTGCCATCACCTTGATCGTCATTCTCGTCTTTTATTTGTTTTCTGTTCGAGAATTATAGTTCCACAGTTTTGATGGTAAAAAATTAAATATCACATATTGTATATGTAATATATTCGCTCTAGTAAAAAGGGTTCTCTTCTTTAATATCGATTAATTAACTGTGCATATCCATTGAATAATATAAATAAAACAACGAAAACAAAATGGTAAAATTGATTAATTTCAACACAATCACACATGGTTGAAATTCAAGTATTCAATTTAATTCATTGTAAGGAATTACCACATCGTGACATGACGTGCCAGTGCATGTCACATTTGTGCATGCCATGGACTCATATTATCGTTTTAAAAATTGAAAACTTATTTACACAGATTTTGACGAGCGTTTGGAGGAATGAGTGGGCTTGTCAGTTGCTGCATGTGAGTACTTTAGTTTCGTGAAAAACGAGACGGAAGAAAGAGCCTGCATGGGAATATGGCTGGAGTTTTGCCAGGTTTCTGCAACTCTAGAGAGAGAGAGAGAGAGGAGAGCGAGAGAGAGCGTTTTTTAAATATGGCCTTGAATTCTGAAAGCATGCGGGAAACTTTCACGATCTTCATAGCATTTTTGCGAAAAATTCAGAGCCTGGTCCGTCCAGTCTCCTCATTACAGGACATCTCTCGACTTGTTTATCCATGAATACGTGTCTAAACAGCTGAACGATTCCTCTTTTGCAGGAACTTTGCTTCTAATCCACGAAGGAAAAAAGGTCCAAGCTTTACAGTAGAAGGCAAGACTTTATTGAGTATTTCAATTATAAAATAGTTTTTTTTTTTTCAAACGTCACACTTAAAAGCTTAGGGAAACTAAAGTCGATAATCATGAACTGATTGGCGACCTAAACGTCACATTTTATCGAATGTCTTTTATTGAAGACGAACATTTGCCAAATTATTAGCAGTTATTCTCTTCCTATGTTTATATATATATATATAAACCAAAATATACATGTTCTTGCCTAGTCCTTTGCATGTCATCAAGCACAAAATATTCGTTTAGTTTATGCATTGATAATTGTGAGACAACTTTTCAGACCAGCCATCATCACTTCAACTACGTTGATGTCACACGGGACGCCTAATTTAATAAAAAAAAATAGATGCTATGTTTTGAAAATAACGTTATGTTTTGTTCTGCTTTTCTTCGTTGCTCGGCTGTTTTTTTTATTCATCGTTTATCCTACCTTCTTCTTGCCTTTCATGATTGTCCATTCATATGGTCTCTCTCTCTCTCTCTCTGGGTCTAAAGTTGCAATAATGAAGTTGAAAAATATACTTCGTAAATATGGGTTGGGTTAAGTTCATGGACTATCATTATGTTATAATATGATCGTACATGATAAAAAAACAAAACCATTATGTGACACTTTTTTACACTATTTGAATCCTTTTAACACCAATGATGCACTGTCTTCACATAATCTCTTATTCTCGATGTATCCAGAGGAGAGAGGGAGAGAGAGAGGTGGGCTTGAAAGTTGGAAGGGCATCTAATTTAGAAACTCGTGGACTTGGGTTTTTTTTTTTGCAATTATTCGTTGATATGAACAAGCCATTAAAGAAGTTACGTGATTCTTAAGTTCAAATTAGTAATTTTACAATTGTTATGTAGGTATTAGCATAGTTTTCAAATACAAATGCAATATTTTGTGTAATTGCTATAATGTATAAAGTAGAATTTATAGTAAATAAAATTAAAGTCAAGGGTCTTTCAAAGTAAATTTAGCTAACTCCATCTGGTGGGCCAATTAAAATCTTGGATCGGCTCAAATTGTTGATTGGATGGGTCCAACTAAACCGGTTTATTACATTGAGTTTTAAATATGGTAAGTTACTTTTATGCTTTCGAAATAATTGGATCAATATTATGTAATTATATTTAAAATATAGGAGAAGGATAGAGTGGCAGAAAAATAAATCAAAATATAATATTTAATATGGTACCTTTGCCAATTGATTATTTAAGGGTAAAGCTTAAATGAAATCCTCGGCTGTGAAGAAATATATTGAAAAATCTCTAAACGTTAAAGAAGTATGTTAAAAAATCTCTAAACTTTAAAACCAATTTAAAAAACTGGTGCAGAGTAGATGATAATGACCTGCCGTGCGTGAGTTATTCATCATTCGCCTATCACACCAGTGCATGTTTTTTTTAATTTTCTTTATCATATAGTATCATAATAATTTAAAATTATTATCACATGTTCATATTTTTTAATATTTTCATGTAACTTGCAACTTGGTTTGATGACATTAAGGCAGATATTTAAGCTTTTATTGATTTGTGTGGGGCTTCTTAATAAATGCGGATGAACATTAGAAACCAAAAATGGGAACGACGTCGTTCCATTCAGCAGATTATGCAGGGAATTAGGGCTTCTTCCAAATCCAATGGTTCCTCGCTCTCTATATAACTGAAACCGCGATACAGAATTCGCCGGCCTCGCCTCCAACTCTGGCGTCTGAAAAAACGATCTTCTTCTCCGATCGTCGCTGTTGCTGTGTTCTTGTCTACGATCGTCCGTTTAGGTACATGATTTGTGGGTTTTGGGTCTCTGCCTTTTTAATCGCTGGAGAAAGGCCGAGCGTATGATGAATCTGATTACGTATAAAAGCTGATCAATCTATGAAGCTTTTGTAAAACGAGCTTTTTAAAACTGATGCTCTGGCCTTTCTTTCCCCTTTCCCTCCCTTTTTATTTCTCAGTTTCTTCTACTTTGTCTGCTCGTCTGGAGAAAAATCTTTTTTTTTTTCTTTTAGAAAAAGTATCGACGATTTGTCGAGGATTTCTGAAAACTGAAGATGCAGTTTTGTCTGGATCTTTGATCTATGATCTTCTATTTCCTAGTCCTAAATTGAAAATTACTTCTGCCTTGAGATCTCGATCACTGAACTGATAATGAAGATATACATTTGTTATTGGACACTGATTGAACATTACACTATGTTGACAAGACCGCCGACATAAGTTTCAACCACAACTTCAAATCCAGTGTAACTATAATGATCGTGATGGGGAATCATAATCATAAAGGTCTAAAACAGACCCCGATTGAACAAGTGATCGTTACTACGGGCTGAAATACTTTAAAAGACAGCTTAGATAACCAGGTCCGGTTGGAGTATCCTAGTCTATAAAAAGTTACACCATACCTTTATTCGATGACAGTGAATGGGTTCAGAGCATTCCTTGCAAGTTGCCTTGCCCCTGCAAAGCGTAGGGGGAAGCCGTAGTCAACCTGCAAACATTAATGGTTCAGAAGTCATTTTGGTGCAGCTACATTTGAAACGTTTTTCTTGAGAAATACGATGCAAAACTTTCAAGAGACTTCTTCATTCAATGCAGAAAACAAATGCATATATAGTCATCTAGTTGACGATAGCAATCATGGTCTCTTTGATTTTCAAAAAAAGCAATAACTCATAAAACGAATAAAAATGAACTTGTCTTTTCGCGTTGACACACTTATTCCACTTCCAGCCCCTTGCTCAATTGTTACTCAATTCGTTTATTTTAGAAATTATAAACGTGGGATAGATCATTGTAACCATATAATCCTATTTTCCTTGATAGTGACAACACATCTTTGACTATCTTATTAGAAAATATTTAAAAATATGGACCGAGAAATTCTCTTCGTCAACCAAAATCATTCTCTTTGTAGTTTTTATTTAAGAATAAAAATCAATTTAATTCTACTTTTTGAGGTATTTTCAACGTGTATATTTCAAATTTTAGAAATTATTATGAACACTTTTAAATTGACCATATTTTCATCTGGAATCTTACCGCTACAATATCTTTTAATTTTGAAGATGTTCGTCAAATGTTAATTTTTTGAAATGAATGATTTTATAGAAAAGAAAGAATTTGTAACAAAAAAAATTAATATTTTTCTTCAATTTCATTAACTTTTCAAAAAACATAATTTCATCAAATTGTAATATCTACAATTTTTTCATCACTGATAAAAGGAGTTAATAAAACTGATAGATATCGTTCAAATTAAAATTTTTACTCTAAGGTTCAATTTAATACCAAGTGCTGGAGAAAATTTGTGAATAATGGAAAAGGAAGTAAATCAGAATGATTTCAAATGTTATTTTATGTGCTTTTAAATTTGTAAATGAATAGTTTCTTGTTATTGTTCAATTCTTTATTTTAATTATGTAAGTTTACATATTATGTTAATTTTCTCATTTCAATGTTATTGCACTAGTTATAATCTAACAAATGTCACGTTTCCTTATCTTTTTTCTAGCTCTTTACTTTAAGTTACTAGTCCAACAAGAAAAACTGGCTCGCTAATGAACCATTGAACACGGAGGGGAGTTTATGTGGTTACCTCTCTCTGCGCTTCTCCAAGAATCTCTGCAGTGACTTTCTTCTAGCTATTGGAATATCTAGACAACACACCGACAGCCAATGAATGATGATTTCAAAAACTCTTTATTTTTTTGTATTGAATATATGAAGTTGATTTCAGATTGTTAGCTTTAGGGCTATGAACTTTCTTGTCTACCTCCTCTAAGATCATGTAGTAATTGTTGTAGATGAGTTGATGAAGAAACATCAAGTTTCGGATGATCCTTTTCAGCATTCGATTTGGACATTTTCTCTTCAGCTAACCTCAAGGTGCTTACAGCCTATTGATTTTAACCATTAGTAAGAATTTTCCATTAATAATAATCCATTAATATTTTTTTTTGTCGACGAAGTAAAAGGGAGAAGGGCAAAACCTTTTTCCTTTCGCTGTCGAAAATTGGTAAGGTAGCTGTTTCATGAACATTATCTGAACTAGGACTGAAAAATTAAACAATAGTATCCGTCATTTATGACGAATATATATATCCTACAAATGCATCAAAACATTATTAAGTTTAGAGGAAAAGTATTTAAGATTACCTAAGAAACAAGGCACTAACAAGCACAGACTGTACGTGAGGTGCAGGTCGATCGCTTTTCAATTCAATCTGACCGACGTTTTCGGAAAGCTCGTTCACACTCACAGGAGAAGCGGAAATAAGAGATTTGAGGAGCTGAGGATTGATCTTGGAAATGGCGCCAGTCTGAATACCTAACGTCGGCGAAGAGGCAAAGTCATTTGCAATATACGGAACAAAATCAATAGAAAAGAACTNAGATTACCTAAGAAACAAGGCACTAACAAGCACAGACTGTACGTGAGGTGCAGGTCGATCGCTTTTCAATTCAATCTGACCGACGTTTTCGGAAAGCTCGTTCACACTCACAGGCGAAGCGGAAATAAGAGATTTGAGGAGCTGAGGATTGATCTTGGAAATGGCGCCAGTCTGAATACCTAACGTACGGCGAAGACGCAAAGTCATTTGCAATATACGGAAAAAAATCAATAGAAAAGGACTTCTCCGAAAGCGAGAGAGGAGAAAGGTGGGAACGATCGGACCTCGAAAACTTCTTTGGCTATGGAGGAACTTCTGAAACTGAGACTTGTTAGACGACGAGGCAGAAGAAACAGTAGAGGAAGAGTCCTTCTCCATGGCGAAGAAATCAAGCTCAACGATCGGCAGCGACATGATTCCGACGTCGGGAAGAAACGAACGGCGGTTGAAATTGAAAGATCGAGGAAGAAGATGCAGTGAGAGATCGTTTAAAACCCAAATTCCACACGTCTTTCGGCGAAAAGGTTAAGATGGAATTTATTTTATATACATGAGTACGGTACGGTTGGGTCATATAAGGGTGTTTTAGTCTTTATACCTGCCTCAGCTCCACTTTTGCGCCAAAAACCTAAGGTTAAATTTGCGGGTTCCGTAGCCACGTGTTGAAACACCATTGGTTTAAATTTAAAATATATGTTATTTTCAAATTATTTAATGAGTCTTGCAAATACCTATCACGCACAATTTAAATTCACATAGAATTTATTTTAATATATGATAAAATAACATTAATTTTTTATTTTTTTTATTCCAGCGGTGAATATTTAATCATGTTTTAAATATTGACATGCAGACAAGGGAGACATGGGTTAGGTCAAACCCAATAACCCATTCCTAATCTGTTTGCACGTTTAATGCGCTATAAAAATAACTTAATAAAAAAAAGAGTAGTTAATTAAATGTTTCTAACACAATTTGAAGAAGACGTGACAGCACATAAGTTGAATTTCGTGACACACCTAACAAAATATTAGCGAAGAAAAGCATGTCTTTTTAACACATTAGATGTGCTATCCAAACTTCAAAATTAAATGCAAATATGTTTTTTTCAAAAATAAAATAAAATAATATAGATAAATGATTCTCTAGTAGCTAGGGTTTCATCTTCAATCCTTGTTTATTTCATGTATGTTTGTCGAGGAGAATGATATGGTTTATGTTCGAGAAACGATTCCATGCTAGGGTTTATGTTCTAGTTGATCCGATTCTAGAAATTAGTTTTCCTAACTCATTTATGAATCTTTTACTATTTTTTCAACCTCGAATAGATAGAAATCTGACACATTTTGGTCATCGATAAACAAGTCGGCGCAAACTCATCTCCATAAAAATGTCTAACATCTACGTTAGCTGCCATCTAAAATTAAGATGATACACTTTGTCACTCTGATACCACTTGTAAGATCACAAACTAGTCAACTTAACATTTTTGTGCATATAAAAATGTATTTTTTGTCCGAAAATGGCAAAATAATTAACTAACTAGATAGTAAAAGACATATAACATATCAAAATCAAATGATAACCCTAATTTTTTTATTTATTTAGGCTCAAATAAAATACTAATACAAAAAAAAAATACAAATAATTAGAGATACGCGCGGGCCGATCTGACCCGATTTTATTTCGAAATAGAATCAGAACGCACGGTTCTGAATTTTTAGAACTGGAACTAGAACCAACAGATTTTATCTCGTTCCGATTTTATATTTTAAAAAATTAAAATATAATAATAAAATATATAATTTTATTATATTTATGTAATGTTTTAAGTAATTGGACGAATTTATAACTAATTTTAGAATTTATATCAGATTTTATTAGAGCTTGTGTTAGATTTTACTTGATTTTAGAACTTTTTACTTATAAATCACATTTTTTTAAAAATTATAATAAATAATTAAAAATAACAATTTCAATTTAATTTATAATTCTATTTTGTTTTTTCTGACCCTACAAATAATGTTGTCTTCTGCAGTTACGCTATCTTAAAAGCTGCTCGCTCGATACATTCCTCACTCTCTCTCTCTTTCCCGAAAATAATGGCATTTCACGGATCTTCGTCTTCATCTCTTCTGCAACTTCCATGGAGGTCAATCAAACAAACCCTAAAAAAAGTAGACCACGTAGAAGCTACCATACTCAATATTCACCGTTCAAAATGCAGAAGCCGACCATTGCATTGGGGGCAGCATAAGTCCTGTTTGGAAACCATGATATGCATGAAACAGATTCTGCAACGAGCCACCACCAAAACGCCGTCTTCGTCTCCGGCGTGTTTATTCCGACCACCGGTCGCCGCCGATGAACAGATTGAAGATTCCGACATCGACTCGTCACTGTCAGCATCTGAATACACGTCTTCATCGTAGCTTTTTTCATGGCGGGCTTTCCTAAAAAGAACAAGTAAACTATGCAAAATACAGCTGACTGGCCTTTCAGGGTTGCTCTTTTCTCGTTTCGAAAAGATAACGAGGAAGAAAAGAGAGATAATTAGGTAAAGAAGTGCAAACCAATCTGTAAAATGAACCATTAAATGGCAATGACCATGAATAACCCAGGAAGTCCAAGATCTGCCATTTTTTTCAACAGAAGCTAGACAAGAAAGAAAATAGCAGTAAAACGATGAAACAAAAAAAAAATCAACCTGGATGTTGAGACATTGTTCCCAGTCATGAGGCAGGAAGAGACGAGAGTTGATCTCAAAAGTAGCGTCTGGATACGGAGACCTTGCTTTGCCATGGCTTGAACCTCCATTGCTAAGTGAGAAGCTCTGGGGAGATCGCTCTCGAGAAGTGGTACTCGTTGACATGGTATGATCTGAAACAACGAAGAAGAAAGGAGAGAGAAAGAGATGGTAAAAACCTATAATTTTTAAATTCCAAATTTCAATGACCATCTTTGAAATAATTTGACTAATCAATTATCGTATACTGAACATAAATTTATCGTATATGTCACGTGTGACGACTTGGTCAAACTAATTAATTAGGATATCTCGGGACAAATCGAGCTACGATTTTTGAATGTGACGTAAAAGCCGATCTTACAAAATCAGTGGACAGATAATCGTATTAAGATGTTAAGTGGAACGACGAGAATTAAACGTAAATCAGAAACGTTACACGAAATAAATATTATGTTTTAATAATATTATATTATTTAATATAATATAATATTATTAATTATAATAAATAAAGAAAAAGGGGAAGAAGAATCTGATTCTTCAACCCCGACGCAGAGAGCGAAAACGAGAGATAAGAAAGAGATCTGTTCGGCGAACGACGACCGTTTGACGAGATAAATGTGTCAAAACGTCCGCAACGACGAGAGGAGCAATCCTTTAAGGCAGCTTCGAAGGTTAGTCTGTATTTTGGGAGAAATCGAAGAAAAACCGCAAGTTTAGGGTTTTGATTTCGGTTTTTCAAATCTAAGTTTTTCTCTCGAATATTGGTACGATTGAGTCCGTCTCGTCGAGACGAGTATTTTGGTATAAATTTCGTCGAAGATTGATCGGTGAGGAGGCCGGAATCGTCGCCGGAACAGTCGTCGCGCCGGCGTTGACCGGTCCGTACTGAACTAAATTAATTTGAAAATTGAATCAGGCCGAACCGAGATGAACCGGTTCAATCCGAACCGGGTTGACCGGTCAACGATGACGTGGCAATTAACCGGTCAACGCGGACCGTTGACCGGTCCGAACCGGGCAGCAAGGTTTCGGGGCCGTTTTGGCCCATTTTTGCTTCTTTTTGCTCGGTTTTCGTTTCTCTTCTCTTATACACTGTATATGGGACGTTACAGAGGAAATTATCGATATTGAAACGAGCCTGGTGCGGGGAAAACAGGATTCCCTAAGTCGACATAACTTTTCAAGGAATTAAGGTAGGAGTTGTTTTTATATTACTATTAATTTTACATGTTTAATTGCATTTATATCATTATTATAATTGTAATTTATTGTTATTGAACATATGCATATATATTGCATATTCATTATTGAACATTGTGCACAAATGGTTAATAGGGACGACTAAGAGTGCCCTTGAGTTTCGAATCCCTAAACCGGATCCGGGTCTGTATGGTTGCCACCACCTTAGTGTGGAGTCTCCGATTTTTGGAGTTACACATCTTTTGCACTGTATTTCATTATGCATTTATTTTATGGTTGCCACCACCTTAGTGTGGAGTCTCCACTTCTGGAGTTACACTTTTTGAAGTTACACATCATTGGCATTGCATCTCATTGTGCATTTACATATTTACTAATTATTCAAAATCTTATATTAATATGTTTTAACATGTTATTTATTTATAATTTAATAATAAAAATAAGACCCTTACTGAGAGTAGTCACTCACCCCATTGGCTACAAAATTTTATTTTCAGGTTCATTCCCGGGCAAAGCCCAGTGAGACTTGTATTGGAGTTTAAATCCTCCAATTTGTATTTGTAAAACTCGGATGATGTATTATTTTAAATTGTAAAACTTCTCGTGTATATTATTGGGTTGAACATGTTATGTATGTTATCCGACTGTTTTGATTAAATTTTGGGCTTGCTAAATTTTAAGACTTCCTCTATAACATCCCATATACAGTGTATAAGAGAAGAGAAACGAAAACCGAGCAAAAAGACGCAAAAATGGGCCAAAACGGCCCCGAAACCGTGCTGCCCGGTTCGGACCGGACCGGTCAACCGTCCGCGTTGACCGGTCAACTGCCACGTCATCGTTGACCGGTCAACGGTCTGCGTTGCCGGTCAACCCGGTTCGTATTGAACCGGTTCATTTCGGTTCGGCCTGATTCAATTTTCAAATTAATTTAATTCGGTTCGAATCGAACCGGTTCGGTACGGACCGGTCAACGCCGGCGCGGCGACTGTTCCGGCGAAGATTCCGGCCTCCTCACCGATCAATCTTCGACGAAATTTATACCAAAATACTCGTCTCGACGAGACGGACTCAATCGTACCAATATTCGAGAGAAAAACTTAAATTTGAAAAACCAAAATCAAAACCTAGACTTGCAGTTTTTCTCCGATTTCTCCTAAAATACAGACTAACCTTCGAAGCCGCTTTAAAGGATTGCTCCTCTCGTAGTTACAGACGTTTTGACACCTTTCTCGTCAAACGGTCGCCGTTCGCCGGACGATCTCTTTCTTCTCTCTCGTTTTCGCTCTCGGCGTCGGGGTTGAAGAAGAATAAGATTTTTCTTCTTCTTCCCCCTTTTCTTTATTTATTATAATTAATAATATTATATTATATTAAATAATATAATATTATTAAAACATAATATTTATTTCGTGTAATGTTTCTGATTTACGTTCAATTCTCGTCGTTCCACTTAAAATCTTAATACGATTATGTGTCCACTAATTTTGTAAGATCAGCTTTTATGTCACATTCAAAAATCGTAGCTCGATTTGTCCCGAGATATCCTAATTAATTAGTTTGACCAAGTTGTTACACGTGGCATATACGATAAATTTATGTTCCGTATACGACAATTGATTAGTCAAACTATTTCAAAAATGGTCGTTGAAATTTGGAATTTAAAAATTCCGAGTTTTTACATAGATAATGGAGATGGAGAGACGTCCCTATAAATGCGAGTGGAATTTGAGGAGAAGAACAACTCATACAGGCCAACATCTGTCTCGTACTGGATTCCTTCTGCATGGCGCTCACTCTCTCAGACTAAGAATCTCAATCGCCATGTCCAAGGATCGTTGACGCAATTTTGTTTGGTTAATGTGAAGATCGTCTACAATCAACGGAATAAAACCTTGATTTGGGATAGAATTCCCACATGGATTTTAAATTACGTTCATGCTAGAATCAAAACCAGACCAAACTTCCATATTGGGACCATAGTATTAAGGCTTTTCATTGCAAACTCGATGAAACATTTTAAACGAAAGATCATCTAATGGCACAAAGGCGTAGTTTCAGGTTTGATGACTAAGAAGGCAATTAGCTAAGTTTAATGACTAACTCATCTGTTGCTTCTGATATTTTGAAGCTTTAGATTATAATTAATGATGTAAAGACATTAAAAATAAAAAAATGTGACAAGATATTAAATCTAGACTAATTCATGTATAATCTCAAAAGAAATGACTACTTAAACACATAGTGTTCATGCAAAGTATTTGAAATTAATTTATCTAATTCAGATAAATTAATAAAACGAAGTAACTAAAGCGTTCGGTTCGGTTCAAAAGCAGACCGAACCAAAAACAGTGAAAGTTGGAGTGCGAGGGTTATTATTCCAGTGGCAGACCGCCGGGGCCCGGGAGGCGAGAGAGAGAGAGAGAGAGGGAGCGAGAGAGAGGGAGAGAGAGGGAGCGAGAGAGAGAGAGAGAGGGAGCGAGAGAGAGAGAGAG
>QAOC01040822.1:0-56191 GCA_003255005.1 Begonia fuchsioides | reverse complement strand
GAGAGAGAGAGAGAGAGAGAGAGAGAGAGAGAGAGAGAGAGAGAGAGAGAGAGAGAGAGAGAGAGTTATGGAGATCCCGTATGATTCCGGTGGGCTTGTAATGGAAGAGAATCAAGCTCACTTCCACCCGCAAAGCTAACGCCAACAAACGCCTTCTCCTTGTTTGGCAGGTCTCTCTCTCGATTTGTTATTTCCATTCGTATGTTTCATAATTGATTAAAGTTTTGAATGCAGTGAGACGAGGATGAATAATTAAGCTTCTTGGAACTATAAAATCAGTCTGATTTTGGTTTTTTCTGTTTTTCGGTAAATCCTTTTCCTTTTTGCTACTTTTTTTGGTTGTATTGTATTCGACTATTTTGAATTGTTTTTTGCCCGTTGAAATATTTCAAAATTGAAGCTTAATTTTTATATAATCTGAACCAGAACGTTTCATTCTTGAGTTGTATAACAACTAAATTAGTGCGTGCTTTATTTCATGAGCATTGACTGGTGCTTTAAGCTTGTTTACTCAAAAGATCTTGTTCTTCGAGCTGGTTAACTTAGATTCTCTTACATTCAAGTACAATTCAGTACAGAGAATCCATTGTTTTGCACAGGATGATATGCATGTATCTTTCTCATTTAATGGACTTTTTAACACGATTTGGAACATCTCCTACGGTTATCTGAAAATATCGACAAAGAGTCTCTTAAATGTTGCTATTTTTGTACAGAGTAGATTAAATCATCTAGTTTCTTGTGCGCAGCTTCAAAAGCAATCCAAAAGGCCTTGCTTTTGATTCTGGGTTCAGGTAAACGTCAGATTTGACCTTCCAGATTTGATTCCAAGTACAAGTGTTCATCCCAAAGGGGCGTTTTGGTCTCGCTCTCGCTGTGCTTGAAAATGAGACATCGAAGGTAACGTGATGAAGCTCCTCTGACTCGACCAATCTCGCAAGCTATCCATTTCGGTTTTTCTTTTATTCTCTACATTTTTCAACTTCAATTTCCCAATTTGACTTTATATTTTTAATAAATAAATTTGAATTATGTTTTTTTTGTTTGTTACATTGAATAACATTATATTTACTTTCTTAATATCTTCGTTTATTGTTGACAAATAATTGAACTAAGAAGACAACTGGATTCCAAATTTGTAGGAAATCCGACACCAAAGAAAGGAAAATGATATCACTATGGAGTCAATCGAATCTCCGAATTGATTTCAATTCTAAATGTAATCGAATCACTTTAGATTAGGTCATTACTAAACTTGATCATAATTTTCTCTGGCAATTCCAAAAAAAAAAAAACAATCTCTAATCTGCTTAGTGTTGACCACAAACAAGTTCAAAACAGACAAGAATCCGAGTCTAAACATCAATATTTCTCTGATTATTGTTAAATATCCAAACTGCGAGTAGAAGAGCTCTACATAAGTTAGTTCATATTCTTCTTGTTAAATCCAAGGAACCGCCATTGTTGCCACTGCTACTTTCTTCTTGCTCGTCAGATTTATCAAAAGAAATCTCTGTAACTCCACTCGAACAGGAAGATGAAGGAGGAGGAAGATTCAAATCAGTGTTTCTCCATGCTTTCTCTGAGCTTCCATCGCAAATTGAGCTTAATTCCAGCTTTTCCTCAATGTTTTTGGAGTTTTTTTTCTTCATAAATATGCGACACAACACCCAGTTCTTCACTGGAACAACCATGTTCTGCAGAAAAGTTCATAAATTTCTTCAAAATTAGGCTAAATCCAGAAGTGGGCATTGAAAAACAAGAGTGTTTACTCACTTGGGTTGAGCTCTTTTCAAGGCTATATTCGTGCATTATCCAATAGGTTCTCTTGCCATTTTGAGGTTTTCCTTTGTAGAAAACAAGAGTTTTCTTTTTCCCCACAACTTGGCTGTTCTTGCTAGTTAGAATTGGCTTGTCTGTTCCTGTTGCTTTCCAATATCCAGAAGCTGTTCCTCTTTTTGATCTTTTGCCATTCAGATTTTTCAATTCTTCTCTGCTGAAAAAGTATCGTTCCTCAGTCAAGTTTCCTGCCCAATGAACAGCATAAGCCCACGTTTTCAAGCAGTTTGGCAACCAAAAGACAAGAAATCGACAAACTCGTTGGTTCTTAACAAACTCGAATATAAATGCACGATTTCAATGGAAGAAGAAATGAAAAATTCTGAAGTGAAATTTCGAAACTAACCAGGCAAATCCCATGGATCATACTTGCAAACATCAACTTCAGAGATGATATTTGCAGGCAACAGAAGAGAAAATGCCTTGCGCTTCAAATACTGAACAACAAGCTCTTCATCCGTAGGGTGAAACCTAAATCCAGGAGGCAATCTCGTTATCACGCCATTCTTAACAAATCCAAGCTTCGCCATCGATAAAAAACTAAGAACTGAACACTAGGGTTCTTAGTTCAGACCCAAGTTCCCTCTCCTTCCAAATCAGTGACAAAAAAGTCATAAGAAATTGAGTAATGTGGAATGAGAAAAAGAAGAAAGGTGGGGCGTGCAGAGAGGGAACGTGTGTGCATTTATAGGAAAAGTTGTTAATGGTTTCGGCGAGAAATGAGGTCGAAGATGGAATTGAATTCCGAAAAGGAAGACGAAGGATTTGGCGTAAACTAGACTCAATCTCCAATACTCCATAGCCAAGCCATTTGAGACGCTATTCACAGCTTCAAAAAAAGAAAAGAAAAAAAACAAACCCTAAATCGAAAACGTTAAAAAGCTTTTAAGGTGAGGCAGAGAATGCGTAATCCAAGCAAAATGGACGAAGATTGCTTGGTCGCCTCCGCCATGATTGGACCTTTGACGAAATGAACTGAGTTTTTCCCCTCCTAATTGAAAAACAAACCTAACCCTAGATTTTTTTTTTCCAATTTTAAGTCTTTTTAATTATTTAAACAATTATTATATCTATTAATGATTGACCAATATTGTTATTTATATATTCAACTTTAATTCAATACATGTATATTTTTTCCCTATTTAATAAATTTAACAGATTATTAATGTAAATTATAAATTTTCTAAATATCAGAAAAAATAATTATATATATATTTTTAATTATATCTCAAAATTTTAATTATACCAATAGATACTTTAAAATATAAATGATTTTCAAATGATATCTCTAATTTTAGAATTTTATTAACCAACACACCAAATTCAATTTTGAATTTCTTATTATTTTTCTCACTCTCGATCATCATAATCGAGAATAATAAAATATATACAAAATTAGAAATTAAATTCTAATTTAGACCATGAGATGCCCGTTGATAACAATTTGAACTTTAAAATAAATTGAACAATTATAAATTTAACGTATTAATTGAGTACGACTAATATTTTGTAGTGTCAATTACTAAAATTAAAAGTTATCATTAAAAATACAAAAATATAAATGTCATATATTATTATTTTTTGAATAATAATAAATAAAACGAGGAAAAGAAGACGACAAGGTTGGGAGGGGTTGGATACGACTACGAGATGACACAAAAGCCTCAACCATTGACTAATTGGAGATATCACATTTCGTAGGGACAAGGCAACCCCCCCTCTCCCGCTCGCATGGGCATAGTTAAATTGACTCAGAGATGATAGATTGGGTACAAGAACCTAGGTTCGACGTCTGCGGTATTATAGTGTGAGAGTTGTTACTCCCAATGTTGAGGTAGCTCATTGAGATATCAGGTAAATGCATTTTATCTCTAGGTCGCTGAGTCATCGTGATTTCGCCTAGGAGCGAGAGATTTCGCCTTTTGGGTACAAGGCAACCCCCTCTCCCCATTTATTTTCTTTATTTTAATAAAATAATATTCATTTTAATTTATTATGTAATATAATAATATTTGCATGTTATTTTTCAAAAGAGCCTTTTTTATATTCCATCACCTTTTACTTTTCACTAAAACTCTAAAAATCATGAAAAAGAAGATTTCTTTTTTTGGAAAAACAACTCGGAGGGTTAGAGGCATCCGATTTTACCCTTTCTCTTGGGAGGTTGCCCTCTTTTGAAGCATTTGATTCGAGTACCATGTGATTGGATTTCATTTTCTAAAAGAGGGAGAGATTTCCCCCTTTATTTTCTTTTTCTATAATTATTATTTTTATTTAATAAAAATAAATACCCTTTTCTTTTTTAATATCCTTTTATTATATTCCAAGTAGCGGTGGCCGTTGATTTTGTTCAATCATTTATGCATCATATTCTCTTCTTTTCTAGGTCATGAAATTCAATGATTTTGACTTTGGCCTTCATCCTTTTGATTTGATTCAACTAAAAAACCGACCCAATTCTGTCAGTTACGAAAGAGGTCCATTTGAATAGGGATTGACAAATCAGACTATAACTGTCATTCTTTTTATCTGGTTGGCCCCCTCATGGTTATGATTAGAGTTTTGATTTATAAAAAAAGTCATGGTTAACTATTTTGGTCTTTAAAAATAAAAAAATTATAAAATTAAAATTAGATCATGTGTCGAAAAATCAATACAATAGTAAGTAAACTCTAATGCAAAATCAATAAATCTGACACGAACATAAAAATCGGCTACAAAATCGACTCATTGACTCAAATATCGACCCACATATAATAACAAATATCATATATGGTTAATTTTGCTAGATATCATGAACATTTAGATTAGTTTCATTGAACACATTGAACAAATTTTTTCGATAAAGTAGGAGTGGGATTAACCCCTATTGATTTCAGGGCTTCGAAGAGGACTGAGAAAAAAGAGGTCCTACCGGGAGTCGAACCCAGGTCGCTGGATTCAAAGTCCAGAGTGCTAACCACTACACCATAGAACCAATTCACGAAAGAAGCGTAAATTTTTAAGTTTTCAATATTGACTTTAAACGTAGTTGACTTCATCCAGTTCTTGGTTATTACAGACGAAAACGAAGATGTACGAGAAGACCACAGCTAGCTGAGCCAGCCATGGAGGCGAAGACCGAGAGTACTTCTATCACCATCCTCTACAACGCCATTATCGTCACCATGGACGCCGAAAACCGAGTTTTCCGAGACGGTGGAATCGTGATTGAGCTCGATAAAATCGCAGCCATCGGTCGTTCTTCAGATATTCTCCTTCGTTTCTCTGCTCTCGCCGATCGCGTAATCGATCTTCATTCCCAAATCTTACTTCCAGGTCTATTGTTTTCTCTATACTATACTCAGTTTCATGCCTTTTCAATTCCAAACTCGGTGGAGATCTTTAGTAACTCAAGGTATTTGATTGAACACGATTCTAGGGTTTATCAACACTCATGTGCATACTTCCCAGCAACTCGGGAGGGGCATAGCGGACGATGTGGATTTAATGACTTGGTTGCATCAACGCATTTGGCCGTACGAATCGAACATGACAGACGAAGATTCCTATCTTTCCACTTTGCTTTGCGGTATTGAACTCATTCATTCTGGCGTGAGCATCTCATCTCGCACTCTCCATCTATCTATCCTTCTTTGAACTTGACTTGGTGGGCATTTTGATCGCGGATCTTACAATTCCTTTACAACGAACTTTAGGTGACTTGCTTTGCGGAGGCTGGCGGGCAACACGTTTCTGCAATGGCAAGGGCAGTAAAAGAACTAGGTTTGCGAGCGTGCTTAGTCCAGTCGACCATGGATTCTGGTGAAGGATTGCCACCGGCGTGGGCTTCTCGAACTACTGATGAGTGCATTCAGGTTGAACGTAATTGAAGATTTCCATTCAGTTTTTAGATTCTGCTTAGTTCATCAAGACCATTTTCATGTTTCAAGCTTTGTGATCCTGGTAAGATCTTCTTAAATCTGTTTAATAGGATCAAAAAGAGCTTTATGAGAAGCACCATAACACAGCTGACGGCAGAATAAGGATATGGTTTGGAATCAGACAAATAATGAATGCTACCGATCGGTTATTACTTGAAACTAGGGACAATGCAAGAGAAATGAATACCGGAATTCACATGGTGCTAGTCTCCCTCTATCACTCTTAATAATTCCATCCAATATTTGAATTTGAACCCAATATCTTCGAATAGGCATAGTTAACTTTTTGTGTTTTAGCATGTTGCAGAGATACCGTATGAAAATCAAGTTGTGATGGATAACAGAAAAGTTGACAATGGAACTGTCACTTATTTGGAAAAAATACAGTTCCTACAAAACAATTTGTTGGCTGCTCATTCAGTCTGGATCAAAGATACTGAGGTAAATGCTGCATACAATGTATAGATATTTGTAAAATTTTATTGTATTTCAATCTAAAGTTATTATGGCAATGCCTTAAAATACAGTTCTTACAAAACTACTTCTTTGTTCAATTGCTTAAAATCCAATATATATATATTCTGTGATGATGCCATACTGTCTTCAGAATTTTCCATCTGCGTTGAACTCCCTCTCTACCTCTTTCTACCATATATATGCATGTATGAGTGTATGTCTATAGGAAGGCATCTAACAGATTTTTCAGAACAGATTTTGTGAGCAATATTCCAAGCCACTGCAAAAATTTTGTTGTTTGAATATATTTGACGAACTAATTTCTGCAGCAGAAAACTTGAATCTCTATAACATTTATTTACTTACAATATTTTTGAAAATTATAATATAGAAGCCACATTTTCATACAAAAATGTTGTAAATGTAAAACCAGTGATAGTTTAGAAGTAGCTGAAAATATAGTTGTTGCTCTTGTACTGCTGGACTCCATTCCCTTTATTTGTGCTTTATATAATTGGCAGATTAGTCTGCTCTCAAAAGCCGGGACAAAAGTTTCCCACTGTCCTGCATCTGCAATGAGAATGCTTGGATTTGCACCAATCAGAGAAATGCTCGAGGCCGGTGTATGTGTTTCCTTGGGAACAGATGGAGCCCCTTCAAATAACAGAATGAGTATAAGTCAGTTATTATATTAAAAATTTTGCTATATTATTGTTCATTTCTTCAATATTCATTAAAAATCATCATTTCCTGCAAATTGCAAGTGTTCTCATAATTGTGAATAAAGGAAATATATTCTAGAAGAAGTACCTTTTTTGCAGTTGATGAGATGTACTTGGCCTCCTTGATCAACAAAGGACGGGAAGTCTATTCGAAGGGAGTAACAGATCCTACAGCTCTTCCTGCCGAAACAGTTCTAAGAATGGCCACAGTAAATGGCGCAACTTCAGTACTCTGGGATGATGAGATTGGTTCACTGGAAGTGGGGAAAAAGGTTTGAAATTTTGTTTTTTTCTTGTCGTAGTTGTTTTTCGCGCAACTAAATGCCTTATTTGAACACCTTATGCGGAGAAGATCAAGCTAAAACTTCTAAAACTTACTAATCTTGACCACTACAAATTGGATACAATTTTGAATTTTCGACACCAAGGTTGGATATGATGTGCCTTTCACGGTACTTGTGATAAAACAATGAGGCCTAGTGACATGTTACGGTTACCGACCTCATAAATTGAAATTTCCCCATTACTCTCTGCGATTGAGGCTAACACTTTTTTTTTTGGTGGCTGTTTCTAGGCGGACATGGTTGTTGTTGATCCTTCTTCATGGTCTATGGTCCCTGTTCATGATTGGTATGGTTTGGTTTTGGAGCTTAAACAAAAATTCACGTTTTCACGAACAAAAACTAAACTTAAGAACAACTTAGATATATCATAAAAAACTGTTCTAAAAAAAGACACGATCAGAAATAAATAATAATATTGTTATTCCTTTTTTTGGAAATTTAATCTTTGGTTGTTTGTCCTTGCAATTACTTGTGTTTTATTAATATGTTGGCGTGAAATCTTGCTCTACATAAATTGAATCTGATTGAAATATGAGCAGCATTTCTAGCCTTGTGTACTGCATGAGAACTGAAAACGTGATATCAGTGATGTGCAATGGGCAATGGATAATGAAGGATAGGATGATTTTGAACGTAGACGAGGTAAGAATCACAACGTGGAATCAAGAGTGGCTCTAGTTTATGGTCAGATGAATGAACTACCATTATTGGTTTATAATTTAATTAGTGCTAGGTGTATCTTTTGAGTATATTTTCTTCAATTATTTTCTGACGTGTCGAGTTTTAATTAAAAGCTTGACTTAATATTAAAAAGATAAGCATAACATTACCTTTATAAATTTACATTATCCTTGAGTTTATTCACGCAAATAATGAAACGCTTTTGCATTTCTGGCAGAGAGAAGTGATTTCATTAGCAAAGGAAGCTTCTGTGAGGCTTCTGGAGAGAGCTGGAATAAGAATCCCAGCAAGAATGAACTTCATTTGATCCTTTTCTGCTTATTTTATTATTGACATTTGCAACCTTTGCCACTTTGCTGCATGGAATGGAATAGTAGAAGACCCTCGTGCAATGTACAAACTCTGGATCATTGCTGATCCGGGCTGTCGCTTTTCAATTTAGATTAGACTCTAATTTTAAAATAGGCTTCTAATTTAAATTACGAATTTGATCAGAATTTGATCAAATTCTGAACTGTAGGTGAAAACAGTTACACAAATCAGGATTAATTCAAACCAAAACTGAGACCGGATGCAAATCCGGCTTTAAAATTGAAAATTTAATTTAAATATAATAAAAAATTATAATTTTCATAAAATATGATTAAAAAATTTCTTATTTTTTATAAAATTTGATACTCGACAGGATTGATTGCAATATTCCAAAGTAGAAGGGTTGTTCTGCAATTATAGCAAATAAATTCTCTTGTTCTAGAACCATCTAAGTACTAGAAGTATCCGGTCTTACTGGCACCCACTTCTTCCTCGCACCAGAGAGTTCTGGAGCTTTCCACATTTTCATTATATATTGAAAGAACGTTGCTCATGGATATCGAAGAAAGCGAGTGATTTCGAACAACCAACAGTTGCCAATTTTGTTCAGTACAATTGCCAAAGATTATCCATCCGTCCATGGAGAATCCGTTTTTCAAGAGTAACTGGGGATACTTGCCGCGTCGCCCTCGCTATGATCCTAGCGGATGGGCATCGCTGGTGAAGCGTGGAAATCCGACATCAAGAATCGTGAATATACCTGTTCGCTTTGTCGGATCGGAGCGGAGTAAGTCGGATTTGGTGGTGAAGATTCAGAAACTATTTCGGGGATTCTTGGTGAGGAAGAGCATGAAGAAGATAGTGGCGATGAAGCGCGAGGCGGATAGTATTGAGAGAAAGCTTCAGGACAGAGTATTTATTGGGTTGATTGGAACTAACGCGAAAGAGAGGTTGAAGGTGAATGAAACATTGATGAATCTGCTTTTGAAGTTGGATTCAGTTAGGGGAATGGATTCTGGAGTTAGGGATTGCAGGAAGGGTGTGATCAAGAAGGTAATTGCCTTGCAGGAAAAGATCGATGCAATCGTCGCCGAAGAGAAGGCCGCCGGCGTTGTTTCTCGCACTCCGGTAGCTGATAACGAAGATGCCGAAGCGGAAACGAAAGTTCCTGAACTTAACGAAAATTATTCGGCATATCAGCTCGACGATACTGAGATTAAATCTGAGGAAAATCTGGAGAAAGACGCCGATAGTGTCGAAAGGATGGCCAGTGTTGAAATCAATCAATCGCAGCTAATGGACCATTCCATGGAAGAGATGGATTCGGAATCTCAAGCCAGCGAAGTCGACGACGTAGAAAAAGTGAATGAATTGAAATCTTCCAATTTAACGGACGAGTTAGCAGATTCAGAAATTTCCGACGAACATGAACAGAAATGCCTGAAATCTGGAAGCTCCGATGAATTTGTTGATGCAGAAACCGATTCTAATTTGGCTCCGATTCCTTCATCCAAAGACGTCGCGGAACATGAGAAAACGAAAGAAACAGAAAACCACTCTGATCATTCCCCAGACCTTCAAACTCCGATACAAGAGGGACCAGAAAAAATGGAATGGTCAGAAATCGTCCAACCACAAGGCGAAGAAAACAACAGAAACAAAGAACTTCCGGAGAAGAACGAAAGAATGATTGGATTAATGGCGGAATTATTGGAGAAAAACGAGACGCAGAATCGGTTACTGAAATCGCTGTCAGAGAGGGTTGAATATCTGGAGAAGAGATTCATTGCTGAGAAACTGCGAAAGAAGAAGCGGCGCAACGCCGCCGCTGTAACTCCGGATTGCTCCGCCAACTGTGGTTTGAAAAAGAAGTGTGGCTGATAATGTGAAAGATGATAATTTGGGGTCCGAAGTGTAAATTAAACAATTTATATTCATCTTATATTAGTTATCTATAAATATATGCCGAAGAGGCGATCGTGAAAATTATGATTACCTTTTGATCACTTGATTTGGCCCTTCCGAGCACCCAAAACCAATCCCTCCTTGAATTCCCAAGCCCTAGATTTCTGAAACTCCATAACCTCCCGACAAGCATTCAGACAACCACTGCTCCTCTCCGTCATCACGCTCTTTCTTCTATTTGATTACTCATTGGCGGTAGAATGGCTCAAGGCAAGCTCGATCTGCCTGACGATATCCTGTCCGCTGGGCCATCCGATCACTCTTGGACGTCAAAAGGTGCATTTGGCTGTTCTTGCGAATTTGCTAGATTAATTTCGTTCCTTCGTTTCGAATTGAAATTGGAATTGTTTGAAATAATTTGAAAATTTTGCGTCTTTAGGGTTTATTGAGAACCTTCCTGCTGCTAAGGTTGCGAGTTGGAAGAAAGTTTATCTCTTTCATTCTTTCAGTTTTAAATTACTGGCAAACAGATCAAATAATTTAAATTCTCAAAATTATTTCCGAGAATGTTCATGTGATTTTGAATTTCATTGCAAACTCGAGTACAACAAAAAGACTTTTCCTAAGGATTATTTCAATTAGAAATAGGGAACGAAGTAACTAGAAAAAAATTGTTAGAATCCTCTTTTCTTCTGTAGGGATCATCTATAAAACAGGTCATTTGAATGCATTCAGACAGAAAGGCTGACATAGATGATATGGGTAGAATTTGTTTTTTTTTTCTCGTTTACATCTTATTTTCCATCTTCCATAAAGGGGCCGAATGAAATCAAAGTTTCACGTTCGGTTTTGAATTAGAGACGTTCAAAATGTCTATAATTGTCCGTGTGATGATTAGTAGTATTTTGTTCCCTTTGGTTTTCTTGGTCATATTATTTAACAAATTTGTATGAATTTTGTATAGACTAATACTATTACTATTATCTCTCTGAATACTTCAGCCAATTTCTCTTAGGGTTTTCTGGTTCTCGTTCTTAATAATAAGGCAGTGCTTCTTAATTTTTTATTCAATATAATGTTTCAATCATATGTAATGCAGTTTCAGTGGATGCATCTGGAGGTAATGATGGGGACAAGTTGGTTTATGGCTATCCTGATGAGCCAAAAGGTAGACAAGTTTGATACTCATCAGTGTAGATTGTGTTGGATGGAGGAAGATTGGTTTTTCAATTGCTGTACTTCATTTTTTTTATGTCTTGTCCTTTAATTCTCAAATGAATAAAAGTTTCATTTTATTCATCCCTTTGTTTTACGTTGGAATAATTAATTTCACACTTGGTATAGCAGATCAATCAGCATCTGAAAGCATCATAGCTTTATCACCCCAGTGGCTCTCTGTCAAGCCTAGTGAAACTAAGGTGGTAATATCTGGTGAATTATGTGGTTCTGAACATGCACTTTGCAGCATTTATTTAATTGATTTCTTTGTATTTTGTTAATAAGTTGGCACGGAGTAGAGCATTTCTAATTTAAGTAATGGAATATTGTAATTTCAAGATATTATATTATGTGCATCAATATACCTCCAATTTAAGTAATGGAATATCCAGGTTTTACACAGTATTCTTTATGAATTACATTATTGTTCACGCACAATTTGGAAACTATATCGTTTTCTTTTTTACATTGACATTTTATTATCTATGTCACCTGTTAGTTTTTTCTTATGGTTATAAATGAAGGTTACCTTTGCTGGAGATCACCTGAATTTTCAAAGTTGAAGTCGTCTTCTGGATAAAAATGAGAAATGAAAATTGATTGAAGCCTTCAATTTTGAAATTGATTCTTAAAATAAGTTTGGTGGTTCCACTTGCCTAGTCGGCATTTCTTTTCTACATGCAAAAATGTCAAATCAATCTTAAGAAAAAAATTTAAGATGCTAGGGTGATATTTAGGTTTCATCTTTGATCTATGTTGGCACAAAGTCACATGGCAATATAGTTTTTCAATACAAAACAAAAGCCAAAATTTATTGTTTTTTTGCGAATTTTGTTCGTTTGACAACGGATTTTATTTTTTTCTTGTGATGCGAGATTAGTTCATTTTGCATAGCTTGATTTTTTGTCCTTTTGGTTATGGACTTGAGTGATTTCTTAGTTTTTTGATTTTTCACTTGAATAGGATATGCGTGCTCCTACTCCAGTTTCCCTGGAAAACTCTATAGATCCCAACCAGAAGGAGGGTTGGCGTCCAGATGGATCTGAAGACAAAAAAGATTGGAGGAGAATAACTGCTGACAATGAAAGTAGTCGACGTTGGAGAGAAGAGGAAAGAGAAACTGGATTACTTGGTGGGAGAAGAGATCGTAGGAAATCTGATCGCCGTGCTGATAATGTCCCAATTCGGGATACAACTGAGAGTAGATCCATTCCCACTTCAGACCGTTGGCATGAAACTCGACGTGACAATAAATGGTCATCACGATGGGGTCCTGAGGACAAAGATAAGGGATCTCGAACTGAAAGACGATTCGATGCAGACAAGGATGATAATCATAATGACGGGCAATTGGCAGGTAGCATGCGATTAACTTCTGAACGTGAATCTGAGTCACGTGATAAATGGAGGCCTCGCCACAAGATGGAAATTCATTCAAGCAGCTCTGCAAGTCACCGAGTTGCTCCTGGATTTGCCCTCGAGAGAGGACTAGGGGAGGGTTTGAATGTAGGGTTTACTATTGGACGAGGAAGGGGAAATATCATAGGGAGGTCATCTGCTGGCCCAATCGGTGCCTCTCACTTGGATAGTAGTGAACAAACCCTTCAGAAATTGAAATTTTCAGTTCTCACATTTTGCTATCCTAGGGGTAAGATTCTTGATATTTATCGAAAGCAAAAACCGAATCCATCTTTTGCTGCCATGCCAGATGAGATGGAAGATTCAGATGCCATAACTCAGTCAGGTATTCTGGAACCTCTGGCATTTATTGCGCCAAGTGATGCGGAAGAGGTGTGTGGATATAAATTTTTTATATGCTCTGTTATTTTGATATGATACACCCACTTATAATAACTGTTTATTTCTTAACAGGCTGCCCTAAGTGATATTTGGAAAGGAAAGATAAACAGTAGTGGGGTGGTCTATGACTCAAATCAAAAGGAGAAATCAAGTGAAAATATTATAGGTATTTTATACTCATGAATATTAACTTATATCCACATATTACTATGTTAATCAAAAAAATTTCTGATAATTTTCTTTAGGTGATGGGGATATGGACTCTATCAAGGCGAATTCAGGAATTCTACCTTCAACTTTAAGAACTGAAAATACTAATGGTATTGATTGAGTGCAATAGATTTTAATTTGATATTAATCCTTTGTGTAGTGTCTTATTTTGCAAGCTCCTGGGACAGGGGATTCAGTAATTATTAACGGAGACAAAAAGGTTTCTTCAATTCTGTGTGAAGAGACTGCTGGCTCTATTCAAGAAGTTGCAAATGGTTATGCATACGATGCCCATGAAAAGAATACCATGTGGAATTATGGTTTATCTAGAAATTTTATGTGCGGTAAACAACTTACGTTTTCCTGTCCTTTGGTGAAGTTTATAGATGATATTTTAATGCCTAATAGCTGATGATTTTTGGTTTTGTGTATTCCAGGAGAAAGTAATACTCCAAATGAGGATCAACTTGAAGCGCCAGTTGCCTGGTCAGATTCTAATGTTTTGGTAACTATGAGTTCTAAAGGTAGTTTTGGTCAAAATATATTTGAAATTGGTGGTGCTAGTCAAACTGCTTCACAAACCATTGGTCTTGATGGTGGGCAAATGGAGAATTCCGGCTTTAAGTATTATCCAATCAATGACGATGTAGGAAAGACAACCCCACCTGAGGAGTTGAGTTTGTACTATCTTGATCCTCATGGGAATATACAAGGGCCGTTCATCGGGGCAGATATTATCTTGTGGTACGAACAGGGATTTTTCGGGACTGACCTTCCTGTCCGATTTTATGATGCTCCTGAAGAGACACCTTTCCGAAGTTTAGGTGAAGTCATGCCACATTTAAAAGATAGTAATGGATCTTTTAATGTCGCCATGTCGAATTCTAATGCCCCATCGAGGAATATGGAGGGTAGTTTGGCTTCTCTCCCCATTCTAGAAACTTCTGACTTACGTGCTGAGCTGAGCAGCATTCCACCTAAAATGTTCAAGCCTGAAGATGCACTGCAAGTACCACATACCAAGGGCCAAAACCTTCATGATTTTATATTGCAGGACAAAGGTTTGTATTTGTTACATAATGTTTAATCCCTTTACTCTTGACTATATGAAATCTTATTATTATTATTTTTTTGAAGAAATTGTATTTCCAGGAAAACCAGGAAACACTGACTATCCAGTTCCAATGTCTTCTGGGGGAGTTGTTTTAGGAAATTTATTAAGTCAACCTTTCTCCAATCAAATTGAAGATCCTGGTTTGGCAGATCAAAATAATTGCAGGATGCATCCTTTTGGTTTGATGTGGTCTGAGCTTGAAAGCACAAGTTCAAAGCATGTTAAACCATCTAATGTGCAAATCAATGCAGAAAGAGTTGCTCCATTAGGTGCCGATCCATCACCTTCCATGGATGCATGGTTAGATGGTAATAGAAAAAATTCATTTTTTGACAACTTTGGTCTTGACGTATCGCCCCAAAATTTAGGACGCATGGAAAATTTTGGTATACGAGATCAGCTCATTTCACACCAGTATCACCAACAGCTAAAATTTTCATCTCCTCCCATAGATGGACCATCTATTGATCATGCACGCCAAAATCGTATTCAGCAACAGTTGTCTGAACATTCTGCCACTGATCTGGATCATCTTTTAGCTATCCAACTACGACAGCAGCAACAGAAACAGCTTCAACTGCAACAACATCATTTGCAACAACAACTTCTTCAACAACAGCAGAAGTTCTTGAAGGAGCAACCGCAAAGATTCATGCAAGAGCAACGGCAGTCTCAAGTTCGACAAGTGCTGCTTGAGCAGTTGCATGGCCAAATGCGCAATTCTGGCCCTGGGCAGGACCCTTTATATCAGTATGGAGCCAATAATGTTCTAGATCAGGTAATTTTGGAGCAGCAACGTGTACATGACCGACAACAATGGTCACAACAGAATTTAAGACATTCAAACCCATCTTTTGAGCATTCTATCCACTCTAAATTTGGTCAGATGCTACAACAAGATCATCATAGAGATTTCTTGGAACTAATATCTCAAGCACAACTAGGAAAAAAATTGTCATTGGAGCAGCAAATGCTGCAGCAAGAACAGATGCTTCGGCAAGAGAGAATCCAACAAGAACGGATGCTTCAGCAAGAACAGATGCTTCAGCAAGAACGGATGCTTCAGCAAGAACAGATGCTTCAGCAAGAACAGATGCTTCAGCAAGAACAGATACTTCAGCAAGAACAGATGCTTAGGCAAGAACAGATGCTTCGGCAAGAACAGCTGCAAGCCAGGTATTTGTCAATGGGATTGAGACGAACCAATTTGGAAGACGAGAGGCGTGTTGCTTCTATCTTGCCAGGTGAGGAGCCAGGTCAGCAGTTTTTCCAGTCTCATACAGCCCCTCAAAGAGTTAGTTCTGCAACCTCTGATTTATATCAACAACAGAGACCATCTCATGATGAACGGCTGAATCAACTTGATCACAATCTCTCTTATCAAGATCGAATTCTTCAGTCTGGATTGTTTCAGTTTGAGAGGTCTATGACTTTGCCTTCTGGTTCTCCTGACATTAATTTGGATGCTGTCAATGGTTTGGGCCATCAACATGGTTTAGACATACTCGGTGCCAGTGTAGCATCTGGTGGTCAATTCAGAGAATCTGGAGCTGGTATTGATTTGCATACTTATGAACATAGTGATGTACCCAATCACTTTAAAGTTTCTCATTTGGATGGAAAGGAGAACCATCTTAATTCTGAGCTGATAAAGAGGGAGTTAAAGTCTAATATAGCTTCTGGAGATCCAGTTTTATGGATGTCAGATGGGTTAAATGATGAAAAGTCAAAGCGACTATTAATGGATTTGCTGAGTAAGAAATCAGTCCAACCTTCAGAAACCTCTAATGGTGGTAGAGGAGGAGGCACTGTAGATCATCCATTCAATCTTAATTCAGACACAGAAGCTTGTCTAAACAACTCCTTTCATGTGGGCTCATATGGTTCTAATACATGTGAACCATTGCAGGCTCATCAGCACAGCAGTTTGGGAGGCGAAGAAAAAGAAAAAGTTGCATATAGAACAATTCCTAGAGCTTGCATTGATGTGGATTCTTTCGGTGTTGACATGGGCGGCGTAATGTATGCACATTCTAACCCGGTTAGCCAGCTGTCAGTAAACAAAAAGCTAGTAGATGCTGGAGGTAGGAGCCGTGATAGTTTGAAAAATCAAACTTTTGATGTTCCTGAACGAATGCTTGAACATGGAGTGCTTGTAAACAATGTCCTTAGCAGGAATTCTTCTCTTGGATCTACTGGTAAGATATAGTTTAGTTTAGATGTTAATGTTTATAAATTCTATCTTTGATTTCACTGAGAGTGCGATTGAGAACATTATATATCTTTATTCTTTTTTGGTGGTTCAGGCTTTAACAACAGCACAGGCATGATTGACTCATTACCTGAAGACATTGCGAAAGACCAGTAAGTTTTTTTTTTCTTCATGAGATTAGTTTTGTCAGAAAACTTTCCTCCTATCTTGTGTTTGATTGGATTGTTCTTGATTCCTACTTTTCTTTAAGTGTTGCAAATAATAATGTCTTTCTGAGAGGGCTATATAGTGACAATGAGTTGTCTAATTGATTAGACAGTAATCTAAACATAATTTTTATGCACCAAATAATCTGATGATTTTTATACAAATTTGAAGGTAGAAACTAATTATTGATGAAATTTTTTGCTTTTAGAAGAACATGTCACTGCTTGAGAACCCCTTACCTTTGGACGAAGATTTGTTTTTTGCCATAGGTCCAGATTTTGAAGGCAAGACCACATAAATTTTTTATGTATTGGTATTTGTTTTTCCCCCTAAAAGAAGATTAGGATTTTAATAGATAATAAAGCACTTGTTTTATAATTTATTTAAGATGAAGCTATATCTTGATTCCAATCACCTTACAGGGTAAATATGCTTTCCAAAGATACCATTTTGTTGAGGCGGCCTCTGGTATCTCGTGCCATGTCATCGCATGAAGGATTATCAGAGCTAGTTTCTGATTCCGTCAGGGGGAAGAGTATGTTGAATGGTCCTTCGGACAGTAATGGTACTGAAACACTATATTTCCTTTTTTCCCTTCTTGAAATCGGTGTAGTTATGCATATTAGTTCATCGGATCATGATGGTACAACTATTAAGCTATGCTTAGTTCGAGTGACACTCTAGTAAGGCGATTTAAGTCCTTATGTAGCACAATTCATCATGGCGGGGGATATTTCATTAGAAATTCACGAAAATGTTAACTTGAAAAGCATCTATCAAATGTTTTTATTGAAAAAAAATAACCTATGAATTGATCTTAGAAAGAACTCCATGTAGTGTCCTATTAAAATTGCTTAAAGTGGTGAGTCAGTAATTCATTTACATGCATACAGGGTCACTTCAACTTTTATATCTTCTATCTTTGGATGATTGTAAAATTGGGGATTTGGTGTGAATTTAGGTTCATCTCAAGTAAAAGCTAATTTTGGGCCTATAATTATGCAGGAGCAAGATCAGGCCAGAGTACAGATGTGGTGATGAGATTTCGACGGACATCGTCAGGAAGCGACACTGACGTGTCGGAGGCATCGTTTATCGATATGCTGAAGAAGACTGCAGCCCCTGAAGCCCACTCGGCTGGAGCAGCGATTCCTGAGCCAACAGAAGGATCACAAGGGGGGAGATCGGGGAAGAAGAAAGGAAAGAAGGGCCGGCAAATTGACCCGGCTTTGCTTGGCTTCAAAGTCACGAGCAACAGAATAATGATGGGCGAGATACATCGCGTCGAGGATTGATTGGAGTTTTCGGTTCTCGGTTTCTAAAGATGGATCGGATCGGATCGGATTGTCGGGGAATGGCCGAAGAACGAAAATCGACCCGGAAAATGGATTATGAGTTGCATAGAGTTGTAAGTAGAGGCTTGGTGTAGAAAAAGGAAGTGTGTACAAATTCTTTTGTTGATTTTCTCAGTGGGTTCTAGGATTAGGAGTAAGAAATTGGGGTATAAAATTTTTGTACAGAAAAACAAGTAGAATTATACGGTGTCTTTTGACCCAATTTCTTGGGGTTCTAATGGTTACTCTATTTCTAGGTGATTAGTCAGATCGGGTTGGAATCACCTGGCTCGATCTCACGGGGTAGGACCTTGGGTCAGTCTGTTTGCGATTATGATTTTTGGATCGAGTTTTATTTTGATTTATTTTATTGTTACACATGATACGATATACATATAAAATCTCTTGATCGATGAATATCAGCCGAATATAAGTTGGATGATAGAAACAATTAATTATTGATTATTTAATTCTTAATTTTTATTTGACTTGGTATTAAAAAAGGTTTTCCATCATCCCCAATAGCAATTATCTCCGAGCTTGGCAAGCATGCGCATAAATAATATTGATACGATATAATTAATATTAAAGAATTAATATTTTAATTAAGGGAAAGAAAATCAAAATTCACATTATTTCAATTAAAGTCCAAGACAGTAGACTTTATTTAGGATTTTACAAAAGTCATTGTTTTAAAGTCTATTAACCTACATCCTTTTTACATTTCTTAACAAAGAGGGTTTGCGATTTTGGATCGGGAAAAAGTATACCCTGTAATTAAATATGAATCACTCTTGAATTGATGAATTAATTAATACAAATTATAAATAATGAATAAAAATATTAATGATAATTATTAAGCGATTTTGGTTTTTTTTTCAATTTTGTTGTGTTAATATTAATTATATAGTTTGTGGGTGACTGAACATATTATCTTAATATTCAAGAAACGTTTAAAGAAAGAAATAAATCATTATTTAATTAATTTGGCTACGTAATTCATTATGTCATGATAATTATTTAATTTTAAATCAATGTAATTAGCCAATAATTATTAACTTTCCAAGATTTACTCAACACGTGGTTTGACCAATTGGGACACCTCATCAAACATCTGTTGACTTTTTTTATTTGGTCATCAACAACCAAAATATTCTATTAATTACCTATTTTTTTATTTTATATATCTTATATTCTTTAATTATCTCGTCTAGTCCTTATCGAGATTAAAATCAAATTTAAGTATATAATTAATAAAATAACAGAACATAATTTTTTTTATTTCACATTAAATTGATAAAAGCAAATAAAAACTATGAGAATTCCCTCAAAAAATAAAAATTAGCTGTAAATTATGAAAATAAAATGTTATTTCTCGTTCAAAGTTATGTCACAGTCATCGAATCCCCGTATGAAAATCTCAATGAAATTATATTTTAATTGATATTTTAAAATAATATTTTGTTCATCTTGTTCTTCCGTGTCGTCTACGTCTTACAAAACCTACGAGAGGACATTCAAGATTTTAGTTGCTACAAATCCATCAGCTCCTCTCTCTCTCTCTCTCTACAATTAACCAGCAGCCATCTATTTGATTCAACTGTAATATAATAACCCTAGCAAACCAGTCTTTCTTCTCTCCTAATCTCTCTCTATCTTCCACTCTTTCTCTCGCTAGAAATAATGGAGAGCTACCCATTGATGTTTGGAAGTTCATCATCTTCGACACAGCTCTTTTCTGCATCTTCGCTGTCATTTCCCAAACACGCAGATTCAGAGCCTTACAGTGGAGGAAATAAAGGAAATGATGATCAGCTGGAAAGGGAGTTTTCCGGTGGTTTTCACGACGGATTTGCGCCGGAGAATGATGCTTCTCCGGCGAAGAAAAAGGGCGAGAAGAAAATAAGAAATCCGAGACATGCTTTCCAGACCAGAAGCCAAGTCGATATACTTGACGATGGATATAGATGGCGAAAATATGGACAGAAAGCTGTCAAGAACAACAAATTTCCAAGGTAATTATTGTAAAATCAAAATATTTATTTAAAAATAGAAATTAAAATAAATTAGTTCTTATTTAATATAAATTATCCATAGATTACAAAGCTCTAAAAATGTTTTATTTATCAAAAAAATACAGTTATTTACCATATCGTATTTATTATTTATCATGTCACAATTATCATATTTGGATCAATCAATTATCTATATATAATCATAAACTATATAATTTATGATTAGTTTTAAGATTTTGGATGTTCTTGAGTGCAGAAGCTACTACAGATGCACTCACCAAGGATGCATGGTGAAAAAACAAATTCAAAGATTGACGAAAGACGAGGGAGTTATCGTGACCACCTACGAAGGCGTACATTCGCATCCAATCGAGAAATCCACCGACAATTTCGAGCACATTTTAAACCAAATGCAAATCTATACCTCATAATTTTTTTTTTAATTTCCACAATAATTTGTAAATTATCGGCTTTTTTAGTCGAATTCAATAATATCTTATTTTTATACATTACTTGGGTAATATTTTTTGTATGGTATTAAGTGATATCTCTTTGTGTGTCTGTTTCATTTCCTAAGCTTCTCATAGTCGAGCCTAAGATCGTTCTGGCAGCGACGAGTATTGCCTGCTGTGGAAGAGTTTTCAATCCCACATCGCACATGTAACGTATTTCGGGCATAGCCTAAGAATGAAATCGTGCAAAACTTTAATCTAAAACAAACAATGTTGTGGTGATAGGCCTAGAGGCTCACGAGTTCTCGACTTGGGGTATTTTAATCAAAACTTTATCTGTTGTTTAGTTAGTTCCTTCGAGTTTTCTACATTTTGTTAGTGCATTTCTTTTGGCCGGGATGATAAATCCAGTCGTATCATTCAACCCAAAATTTGGTAATTCTTTGTAACGATTTGTGTTTTTCATGTTATTTGCATCGATTTCTTATTGTAGTTTAGAATAATGCTGATTTTTCGTGTCTCGCTTTTGAAGGAGTTGAAACTCAAATTAGTTCTTTGAAGCTGCCATTATATTGTAGTTCTTCGTACTTCAAATGGAAGCGTTCGAGATGTACATGAACTCGAGCTTAATGAATGATTTATATGAACTCGAGCTTTGGATGTGATTTAGGGCGAAGAAATATGATCGAAAAATGGTGCAAAAATGGAATAAAAATGTTAATTGCTCGAGCTTTTGATGTGATTTATGTAAATATCTTGAATTATCGAAGGAAATTCGAATGAATGTACTAGTCTCCATCGATTTCAAATTTACCGTATGATTTTATTTATTTATACAACGACATGTATTAATAATTAAAATAATTAATTTAATCTCTCTAATAACGCGTGAAATAAATTTTAGTCTTAAAATCGTGACACAGCGAATTTCTACAAACTCTGATATCCATAATTTATCGATAAATGGTATATTATAAAATAAAAATAATAAGTAAATTACGTTAAATTATTAATTTATTATATGTGATTAATTTTTAAATTAAGGATGAAAGAAGTAACGTGGGGTATTGCGCAGACAACGGGCCGAACAAACAGGACCGTAATATCACGTGTGATGAGGACTACCGTGGGCTCTCCTGCGTGGGCCCCACATAAAAGACGTGACATTCTGATGGAGAAGCGTATCTCAAATTTGGATGCGGGCCACGTGTCATCATCGCTGACGTTGATATGTGTGTGCCCGAAAATAGGAAATGAAATCTGACTAAGCATAGTGGGACCCATCTTCATTGATTTGTGACCGTCGGATGGACCGCGACGTTGGATGGTACAAAATTCACAGCTACAAAAAGATTCTCTCTATATTCCCTCTTTTTTTCTCTAGTATTTAGTGGAGTAGATGTTGAGTATACACAATAAATACTAAAAATAAGAGTAACTATTTGTTAGATAATACTAGTATTAATTAACCACTATTGCAATTTAGTACTTAATTATTGATAATATCGATAGAAGACACTGAAATTTAATCTCATAAATGGGGAGAAAAATAATAATTTTCCCAAATATATTTATTTAGGCATAAATTAAAAATATATAATCGTATTTACAAATCCATACAAAAAACAAGTTATAGGATTCATTTATGTGGTTAAGCATTATCTCAATCTCTCAATCATCGATGATCCTCACGATCATCCCAACTCGAGCGACTGAGATTCAAAGGACGATAGCCTTCATGCATTCGACCTATTCTCGATGAAAACATGATCGTATTTTATGTGGTTATTTTCGTATTCTCGAGTATTGTAACTCGTCGAAATGGTTGTGTTAACCATGGTTGGGAAATTCTTGAAGAAATCATTATCGATAAGAGATCGAGCTTGAGTAATTTATTTTGTTTTTGGGTTCAACGTAGCAAAAGCATGATGACAGATATGTGCTAGGGTGGGGATACGTTGCTTCGGTTCGTTTTGTTCACAAATTCATAAATTCGATAGATAGAGGAGTCGTGAGGTTCCGTAAATCAATCGCATTGATACATGGTTTTAGATGGTTGGCCCGGTCTAAGACGGTTTAAGTTTTACGGTTTTTACCTTGAAAATCATCAGCTAAGCCATCATCCACGTTTCTTGAAATTGACGGCCCAGATACCCCGAAACTTTGCATTTGGAATTCAATATGCAAAATCATCATTGAAAAAATGTACTTATTTAATAAAACAAGGAATAGACAAACCTAATTTAGTTACTAAAATTCAGAGTCTGTCGCAATTTTTGGAGCAAGAAATAATAGCTATCCGAACCAATTCGTTATAGAAATACAATTAAAATATTAACCAAATCGAATTTGAAACAGCTTAAAAATATTGTTAAAGTGGAGGATATTTAAGTAAATTAGTAAAAACGTACGGAAAAAGTTTTTTAAGGTTTGTTTGGGTGACATTTGATTCAGCGAGAGAATCACGTGGATGTCCGAGTCGTCTTTCGTTGGTTAGTCGACACGTAGCAGTTTCTCTGGAGATTTACATTAATTGCCCCTTGTTATTTTTGTTAATTTTCAAAAACTCTAAACTTGAGACATGAAATCAACTATAAAATTGTAATTTACTTCAAACCCTACAAATCAAATAATCTTGCAAACAAAGAACAAATCTAACCGAGCATAATTACGAGAGATTAACTGTATTTTCCTTTCACAATTTTGATTTCTGACCGTTGCTAACAATTTATCGCAGTCAGAGGTTTGAAAATTGTAATTCGGTACGAGAAAATGTACAAATGATTAATTATTTTAATGACAAATTTAAACTATTTAGATCGTTGCTAACTGAGTAGTTTGTCTTGCGATCATAAGTTACGAATCGAAACACGAGAGTAAGATAGGTTAGTGCTCCCGACCGGTAAATATTACATGTGATGGTGACTTTCACGCGTAATTAATGATAGACGAGAAATTTCATCATGGCCGACCAATCGAAAGAATTGGTCAATTTATCGAGTGCGTAGAGTCGAGTACATACGAGTTGTATACTCGATATTTTTGGGGGTTTAAAGCAACTTTGGAATCCTAGGGGTAAGCTTGCATTATTTTTGTAGTTCAACAATGGATGCCTTGTTTAGGGCATAGTATAAATAGTGGTGCGTAGAGTTGGAGCCAAGAACGGGAATCAAAGGATAGAAAGTTGAGAAAATTTGGAGAATTCTTTCTTTTTTTTCTCTGGATTTCTGAGAGGAATGGGAAGAGGAAGAGTGGAGCTGAAAAGGATCGAGAACAAAATCAACAGGCAAGTGACCTTCGCGAAGAGGAGAAATGGTCTTTTGAAGAAAGCTTATGAGCTTTCCGTTCTTTGCGATGCAGAGGTTGCTCTCATCATCTTCTCCAATAGGGGAAAACTGTACGAGTTTTGCAGTAGTTCAAGGTATTCACCGAAACGAACTCTCCTCTCCCCCTTTTCTTCCTCTATCGCCATTTTTGAATCGTTTTTTACCTTTTGTTCATCTCTCTGGAAGTACGAAGATTCTTTTCTCTTTGTGTCGATTTTGCTTTTGCAGTTTTTTGTGTTTTTCGTGAAATTTCTTGCGAATCGGAAAGATTTTAAGCTCGATGTTGTTTTGTTTCTTCCCGATTATGTTACTATTTTGGTGATTGTTTATGAGGTAGCATCTACTGGAATAGATCTGCGACTTTCAGAAACAGATTACTGTTCTATTGACTCCATTTCTGTGCTTAGTTTCTTCTGGTTTTCCTTTGTTTATTTGACTTTTCATTCTTTCTACTTGCCATTTTGTGCGTCCAGACACATGAGCTGATATTTATATCTTCTTTTCGTTTCACCGTTTTTCTTATCTACTGCTTCTTCTTCTTTCAAGGCCGATTTAGGTTAGATTTGTGAGATATTTTCTTCATTTGTTTGGTGTTTTCTGGAAAGAAAGAAAAGGTTGAATTACTAGTTCAAAATAAAGTTTCTGCTCACACTGATGGAGCAAATGAATTTCTAACTCTTTGAGCTTTGAATCTCTATCTCGTTGGCAGTTTTTAGGATTAGGTTTTTATTTTTCTACACCTCTCTCTCTTTCTCGCCTCTCCTTTCATCCTCAAACTGATAGAGATAAGCAACTTTACTGATTCAGAGTTTGCTTGCATTTTTGCTGTTTTATGGATATTTCTCGTTAATGGAGACGATGAGAACCAGTTTGTACATCTGGTTTTCTTCTTCGAACTGGTTTTTCTTCGGGATTGTTGCTCTTTCCATCGGATCTAAGCTCTCTATCTCTTTCTAAAACCTAATCAAGAAATTACTTTTAAACCAATTCAACCGAAGTGACGTTTCGACATCTGATTATAAAATTAGGGTTTTTCTCTTTCTCTCTCTAATCCTATCACCTTAAGAAACCCATGGTTTTCCTTCCATATTCTTCTGGTTTCGAGAGTGATTCAGTATCTTTACCCAAAAGAAATTCAGCTTCCTCCAATTAATAATTCCGTATTATTCACATGGCATATTTCTATTTTTGGTAGTATTTTGCTTAATTGAAGAATTAAATTCTTTTCTTTTTGTGGGCGTTCTCTAAGCTTTCAAATTAGTAATAGCGTAATTAGTCACTTATTTAATTTTCTGATCCCCCTAGTAAAAAATGTAAATAACTTTTGTAATCTAAAATCGAAGAACTTCATTAATTTAAGAAGACAAATAAAAAAAAACGCGTTTCAGATATCCTTAAGATCATTTATAAAAAAAAAAACATATTTTTAAATATTTGTGATAACTAGTGAAATGTATTTAAAATCTAGTTTCATACAGTTTTTCATAATTTTTCGTTTAAATTTTCCTTTCACTTTTAGTCATTTGAAGAAAAATGTTTTGTAATCAATCTTATTATCATAAGTTCTTTGATGCTTATCTTTTTCTTTTATAAACTAATTAATATAGTAGCTGTGGCTTCTGAAAACATATTTAAACATTTGGATAAATCAATTTGACCATTTTTGTTAAACTTTTCAGCATGATCAAAACCCTTGAGAGGTATCAAAAATGCAACTACGGAGCACAGGAGCCTGTTTCCACAAGAGAAGCCATGGTATTACTTCCTCCAGATAATCTTCATTTTTATGCCAATTTTTTTAACACGTCCGGAACAATTATATCACCCGAGCACACCCTTATGGCGTCCTTTATGTCGAGAAACCATCATCCCTCCTCTATGAAAAAGTCTGATTTCTCTCCTCTAAATATACCATAACAAAATTTAGCTTAATTTTGTGCATAAATCAAATTTCATCCGTTCATTTCGATTTAGGCTAAAAAATTTCAATTTTTATATCATTAAAAAACTTATGAAGTAAAGGATAACTCACAATTGTCATCCCACTTTTGATTTTTATAGAATCCAAAACCTCGAGAAACTAATCTATCAGCACCCTAAAGAATTTCCGTCCATTTGAGATAAATTATCACTCGATATTTGAATCTAATTGAAAGGGGTGGAAAGTAGCAGGGACTTGACTTACCTTCATGAATATTCAAACGATAGGTTTTGTTGATCCTTCACTGAAATCTAAAACCTAGAGGGGCTCTCTTTCAATCGTCCATATTCTATCACCCAAATGGTGGAGAGGGTTGGGGAATTGGAGAAAGGGCATTAGTTAAACTTTACATTAATACGTGAAAATTGAAATATAAAGCGAATTTTCCATCTATTAATCATCTTTTTAATTTGTTGGATTTCACATTGATGAATGAAGATCATTACAATGTAAGTTTAAAAGATAAGAACTAAAATGTATATCTAAGATTATACAAGGAAATATTGTCCTATTTGTTGCCTTAACAAACCAGAATACGAAGTCTTTTCTAATTTGTTTCCTTTTCTTCATTTTTATGTAGTAGGTTATGTTTTACTAACATATCCAGTGCATTATTTTTGGAAATACATTGTTTTGGACGGTATATTCTGCTAGATTCATTGGTCCAAAGAACACAAGTAACGAAGGCGTATAAAAATTCTAAGTAGTTTAATTAACCTATACTATATGGAGCTTGATTAGGTAAAACACAGCATGCCTTAGAGAGAGCATCTTAACCTTTCTTCTAACCTTACAAGTTTCTGTACCACAATTCTATCTTTTTTTTGCTTGAAATTCTTGAGTCATTCACCTAGTTTCCAATTGTTATTTATCACAGCATGCCTTGGTAGGTTTCTCATTTTTTTTACTAAGCATACTGTGATACCCTCTCGTAGAGTTGTCCTACAAGGATCCAGTTCGCTCATATTTCTAGAAGATGTTTGGTGTTTCACTAACATTTTGCAACCAAATGTTTTATCTAAGAATAATGTTGCAAATGGATTAGGGTTATTTTAATATTATCAAGTATATAATGAATGAAAGAATTTAGGTATATTGATTAGGTGTAATTTCTAGAAATAAGGCCTTTAAAGTTGTATCAAACTATCTTTTGAATATCAATATTAAAGTAAAGAGGTCCTCTCTGTTAAATATAAAAGGAAAAAAGAAATTCGTTTCATATGCGAATTGACAACAAATAGTAGGTAGTTAGAGGTGCAGTGGGGGTGTAGTGGGCATCAAGGTAGACTGGGTGTCGGCTACCATCGCCGAAGAATTCCAAGTTCAAGGGTGGCATTTGTTGCTTCCCTAAAGGAAAGTTAGGATTCACTAATTACTCCCAAACAGTCAGACAGTAAAATATTGAGTGGTCGGAATTTTCCTTGTTCAATTAACCGACAAGTGAATAAGAAGAACTCGACTTGATAGACCAGAACAATTATCAATTCGATCGTGAAATTTTTATTTTCCTTTTCCACTTATCGTTACTATTATATCTTTGTTGTGTTCGTTTGGTGGACTTCACATGTCTCCAATTTGCGCACCTTTTGAAATACCCTAATTTCCTATCTTTAGTGCACCAAGTCCCGTGACTTGTGAAATAAAAAGGCTTCTATCTTGTGGGAATGCATAGATGATGCATTGCTAGCCTCTTGATCAAATATCTTGGTAATCATAATCAATATGATGTGTAAAGTAAATGTCTTGATCGTTGTCTCCGGTTGTTTCAATCATATCCTACTTATTATAATTTTTGCTCTTTTGATCCTTTTTCAATCATACCTTATTTGCTGACTTTGCTACTTAATGTCTTTTTTTTACCATCACTTTCTGGCCCTGTCTTTCACCTTTCGTGATAGGAACTTCTAACTCATCCGAAGAACCCAAGACTTTTCTTCTTGTTACTTTATAGGTAGCTGTTAACCAACTATTATTCCCTAATGAGAGGAATTCCTCAATGATACGACTACTATCTCTAGACCATTAAGTGCTCAGCCATTGACTTGTCTTTTATGTACATTAGGCACAAAAGCTTAAGTATCCAAGCACTTTATGACGATCTGTTTTGGTCTCATAAATCTCTTTTGAAATCGGCTTGGAATATTCACATCCATATAATAAAGTAGATCTTCCTTGTTATCTTCCCATAGCAACTAGTTGGAACTATTCAAACTAACCATTCTACTCATGTTACTATTCATAATATTAGGGTTCAGTGTGACCAAAGGTGGTAGGCCCATAGTAAAATTTCATTAGGATTGTATTTTTTTATAAATTAATATAAGCTAGCAAAACTCAGCAGTTGTATTTCGATATTTATAGTAGATTCGTTCTTCTGCTCGTAATTTTTTTAAAAGATTTTTTTCACGTTAAATCTCGTGTCTTCTTTGTTCAATTCTCAACACATAACTACATATAGATAATCTAAAGAAAATTCAATACTTTATCGACTGTGAAAGCTAATTATAAAAGATTGCCCTACCATACGTGACGCATGCTAATACCAATTGTTAGGGAGGATTGAGTTTTACTTATATTTGGTTTTCAACGAGTAACATGCATACGTTATGAATTAGCAAGGCAAACATAGATGACATGCACGATATGAAAATCAATAAAAAATGCCTATTTCAAACTAGACTAATTATCATATTTTTTTGAACAAATTAATCTTGGCTAACAAATCATATTAAGTTACGTAGTATGGAAAAATGACGGATCACAATATATTCTTGTTTTTTAATTTACTTAATAACGAAGTTACATACTCACTGCAGGAATTAAGTAGCCAGCAGGAATATTTGAAGCTTAAAGCGTGTTATGAAGCTCTGCTAAAATCCCAAAGGTTTCGCTACTAGTACCATTAGAATTATTAACAAAGAAAATGAATAAATAACGTCAGATACTGTTTTTTTGATAAGTTAGGAACCTTTTGGGTGAAGATCTTGGGCCTTTGAATAGCAAGGAGCTTGAGTCGCTTGAAAGGCAGTTGGATTCATCACTGAAACAGATCAGATCAACAAGGGTATTTTTTGCACTTTCTCTATTCCAAATTCCATCTTCTTTCTAAGGTGGTCTGCATTCCTCAATCATCCAATCTTGATTAAACTTCAAGATTCTTCATTCTTAATCCACAGATAGCATGAGATAATAGTTTATACTAAAGTTATAATGAGACGAAGATGACATTAATGATGAGAATTGAATACGAATGCTTTCTATAAACTCACGTGTCATCTTTAACATGATCTCTTTTAACAGACTCAGTATATGCTGGATCAACTAACTGATCTTCAACACAAGGTATGAGAATAAAAGAGCAGAATCATTTCCTTCTCTCGGATGCAATTATTTTTAAGCAGAAGATCTTACGATTTTACCCTTTTGTTCATGGAGGAGCACTTGCTGAACGAAGCAAACAAGACCCTGAAACATAGGGTAAATAATATTTACCATTAAAACTTTTTTAATACTGTCCTAGAATCAATCAAATAGTGTATTTTTTTTGGGCCTGTTGAACGGCTCAAATTGCTGATAATCATCACTTTTTCATTTGTATTTGATAGAGTCTTTTTGTTCTTGGGGTGCAGCTGGTGGAAGGGTACCAGTTAAGCTCGCTGCAATTGATTCCAAATGAAGAGGAAGTTGTTTATGATCGACAGCATCCTCAATCTCAAGGAGACGGATTCTTCCATCCCTTAGACTGCGAACCAACTTTGCACATTGGGTACGTAATTTAGTTTATTTGCCAAATGATCCCCAACTCAAGTAGAAATTTAAATCTAGATCACTCTCATTTTCTTGTGAAATTACATGAACAATTTAGTTTATTTGCCAGATGATTCCCAACTTAAGTAGAAATTACATAAAAAGTTTAGTTTATTTGCCAAATGATCCCCAAATCAGCCAATCTAGATCATTTTCAAGTTGCAGATATCCGCCTGATGCAATGAGGGTGGTGGAGGCAGGGTCGAGCATGAACAGTTTCATGCCAGCCTGGTTGCCATGAGGATATTATATACAGCCAATACAGGTGTGTAAGACTAATTAATATTATATAATTTCTCTCTGTTTTGTTTTTATGGACCCCATGAAATATGATTGTATGTATTTGTTATATGAATCATATATGTCCCGTTTGTGTATTTGTAAGCATCTATGTACGTATTTTTTCTGTGTATACGAGTGTTGCCGTTATCTATTACTTGTTCAGATGAGCATATGTTTCGGGTCGGTCTTGGATTTTGGGTCGAATAATCAAAATTGTCACTTAGTTTGGAATTAAAATGAAATGGAAACTAAATTTGCGCTGAATGTTGACTAATTATTATCGATCTATGAATTCNGATCCCTGCTCTTAGTTCGGGTAATTCCGGTTTCTCTCCTCGAAACCACGAGTTTCTTTCCCCCAGCATCCACGAGTTAACATTTTCCGATCGGGACCATGGCCGACCGGACGGTGACGATGGTCGGAGGATTCATGAAAGTGGGTTCATCGGCCGGCGAAGAAAAAACCGAATACGACAGAGAAGACAGCGGCGGAATGACGGAGAACGGCTGAGAAAAGGCGAAACTGGCCGGATTCGACGTCGTCAAGCTCACTGCAACAGCCATGGTGTGCATCAAATTGCTTAGCCGGAAACTGGTGCTGCATTTTTGGCCTTTTCTGAACACGAATTTCAATTCTTTCACATCGGGTTCAACCAATCTGTCCATTTCTCCCCTTTTCTCGACCTGGGTATTGCTCTGAAACAGACTAAAACGAAGAAGACGACTTCAATTCGATGAACAGACAGATAAATTCGGGTCGTTAGCGGGTCAAGCGGGTCAACCAAAACAGACCCGCTAACCCGCTAACGACCCGCAATCTTTCAATTTTTTTAAAATGTTAACCCGTGACCCGACCCGTTACGACCCGTTACGTGCGGGTCGGGTTTGACCCGCGGGTCGGGTCGGGTTTGCCCACCCCTATTGAAGGTTCAAGTTTCGTAAAACTGAAACCAGATCAATATAATTTAAAGAATAGGTCAAATATAATTGAATTACTTCATTAAATACAAATGTTGTATTATTGACCAAATAATTTAGAAAAAGTAGATGAGTGATAATTGTATCTTGTACCAAAGGCGAAATCGATCACCCTCAAGGCCCTCACACTCTGACCCGATAATTTATGAAGGAGTTAAATCACAGTGACTTAGCGATTCAGAAATAAGAGACCTTTACCTGATATCTCAATGAGCTACCCTAACATTATCGGTAATAACTCTCACACTAGGACAGTACAGACGTCAAACCTAAACTCTTGTATTCAATCTATCATCTATAAGTCACCTAAGCTATGCTTGTACTAATTTACCAGGGGTCTCTAACCCTCCTAGAAGTCTTTGTCTATTTATTGAAATATACCAATTTGATTTTTAAATTTATTAAAAATCAAACACGCAAGTCACATCTCTTCTTATTTTGATGGGACGTTGTCTATGGACAACTTACCAACCTAAGTCTTTTCATATAATTGTTACTTTTACGTAAAAGCAATCAAATAAATTTTTTATTTTAATATTAAATTAAAAAATACACCTAAATTTATTTTTAACTTATTTATTGCATTAAAATATTTTTAATATATAATAATTAAAATAATTTGTAATGATATTTATCTCACTAATTGAAATTAATACGTTAGAAAATAGATTAAAATGATATTATAAAATATCAACTCTAATATTAGTGTCGATTCAAAATGGGGAAAATTATTTTTACATTAATTTTGTAATTTCGTTACACGTGAAAACACTAGGCGAGTAAAAATACAAATTGACCCTTAATCTACATCAACGCGCGGAGAAAACACGTGTATGCCAAACACAAGTCGATGATAATAATCCGGTCCGGTGAGGATAAGGTCGGCTTACGTCATTAGGCCCACCTTTGGTCCACTCGCCTTTCCATCCACGTGTGAACAACGGGAATCGTTCTCTCACCTAACACGTCGTGGCTAACTCTTCACTTTCTTATCCGTATATATTACGTTTTCTCAGCAGCCAACAAGAAATCGATTTTTATTTTCGGATTCAGAGATTTGCCTCAATTTTTCTTCTGATTCTGGATCGTCACCGCATATGTTCGTTTGCTGATTGATGTTCTCTCTCGCTGTTATTGTCGCCGTTTTTGCAAATCGAACTAAATTTTATCAGAATTATCCCGATTGTGATGCAGTGTTGGCCTCTCCAATCAAATTGATTTGCAGATAGGTTTGTGAGTTTATCCATCGACATCGATATTATCCGTCGGAATTATCTTTTTGTTTTTGGTCAAGGATTTTTCTGCCGAAGAATTTCGTTTTTGGTAGTGAAAATGATGAGAAGGCGGGAGCAAGATCAGCAATCTAGGGTTTTCAATGATCTTTCAGCTCTAGTTCTAAATATCCTCCGATCACCTCCGTCTCGGATCGATTTTTCCGATAACGCTCCGGTTGTATCTCCAGGTGGAGTTCCTTCTTCGTCGAGGAGGTCTCTGCCGACGCCGATTACGCCGGTGGGATTTGCGTCTCTGCTTTTGGGGATTTCGCTGGCGTTGATGCTTTGCGGATCTGTTACCTTTTTTATTGGCTTCTTGTTAATGCCGTGGGTGCTTGGACTGGTTATGGTTTTCTATGTGGCTGGGATTGTGTCCGCCATCTCCATGGTTGGACGTTCAATACTTTGTTGTGCAACCCCTCCACCCTCGCCTAAAAAGGAAATTTCAGGTGAAATTGTTGACTTCTTATTTTGTTATTGATTCGGTTTGACGGGCACTGTATGATTCTTATTGTGAATATTTGTATCCGCTAATCAAATGGATGAAATGCGACATTAATTAATAGTTCCATTAAATTTCCCATTAAGAACTGGTTGGTCAAGGATGTTTCTCTTTTTCAAACTCTGCAGACTGCAATGTCTGCATAGATCTTAATAAGTCAGCATTTCGTAAATACAAAAATCGAGTAATTGAACGTCTCATGATTTCTTTTGTTAACTTGCATCGGCATCTACTTTTCTATGATCGACCTAGCTAAGATTAAGATTTTGATATTCCTTCTCATTTCAACATTTCGTTAATTTCTTACCACTTGCTAAAATTAGATAACCATGAGATTTGTTTTTTGGACTTTGCTTCTGGGCATTAATGACTTGGGATGCGAGTTTTGTCAAATTGAACATTGAAATTGTGGCTTTAATAATTCCTCTGTGGTTCTTCAAGAGTAAGAGCCGGCTATCCTTTCTCAATGAACAGTTTGAATTCCAATCTATTTTCCTCGCTTTAGTTTAAATTTTCAACATCTCTTATATTAACTATTGCCTAAAATCTGGCGTTTTTTTTTTTCTGTTTTCAATTTGGTTTGAACAATCAAATAATGGGCAGTAGTAGTAGTGGCTTCTGACATGAGTTGAAAGTCAGATTGCTAACTCTTGCCATTCCGCCATATTTGCAGCTTGGAAACTAACGTGAGGAAATGGAGGGTGAAAGACCTTGGAAATGCAAGATTTTTACAGGAGAATGGAGCTGCGTCTACTATGTTGTTGTTTTTAATTCTGACTCTGAACACAAACTGATAAGAGTAGAACTACTTCTGTGGTATAAATTTTGTGAATATGTGTTGTTTATTATCGTCATTTTACATACTGAAGTGAAAGGGAAACATATGCCCAAGTGTTGTTTCTGAAAAATACTACTGTGTAAAAAAAATTGTTATTGAACGAAGAATTTATAGTTCATCTTAATTATTCGGTTTGTATATGTTTCGTTACTCATCGTCGAAACCAATGTAGAGACGTTTTTTATGCTCATCGTTGTTCAGCCACTGCAGATCGTTTAATCGTCGTTGCAGGCTTGGGTAAGCTCGTTTAATCGTCGCATAATCGAGTTGCATCTATACATATTTTATTACGGATAATACGAATAATTCAAACATCCACGTGAAAGAAGATTGAGGAGAGAAACAACAGACGAAACAAAAATTTCAAAAAAAAGAAAACAACATTTCAAGTCCAGAGCTATCTAATCTAATCAATCCAGAAAGAAAAAGACAAGCTCGCCAGCTATCCATAGAGGGCTAAATCAAACGAGAGAGAGAGGGGGGAATCATCCAGTGTAAATATGAACACCGATAGCGATGAGGAAGATGGTAATGAGGCCAAAGAAGATGATGGTGTGAACCAGAATTGAAACTCCACTGGTTTGAAAGTTTCCGAACTCTACGATTCTGCTTTTCCCAGGAAGCTGAAACAGCAGCCCTGGACTTAGCACCACGAACAGCACGACTGCTATCACTACAGGCCCCCAGTCCGCCATTGTTTCTCTCTCTACTGTTTCTTCTTTCTCCTCGATGTGTTTTTTTCGAATTCTTCCTCCAATAAACACTCCTTTTATAGGGTGCGAAGAAAGTATTAAATAATCCTCGGTGGATTTGGTTGGCCAGAAGAAGCAAAGAATCAGACGAAACGCCGGAGAAGATGGCGATCTGGCAGGCCTTCTGCGTCAGACGATGATTAAGTATGCCACGTGGCACCTGTTAGAAGCGTGGTTAATTTCGACAACATAAAATATAACAATTTTCTTCTTTTTCTCCCATTGGTGCGTTTTAATTTTTGTATTTGGTAAACACGTGTTCGAAGCTTGAAAGTCGAAGAATCTCAATCAAATAAACGAGATAACATTTCACCGTGTTGACATCCTAATTCAATTAGGTCAAGTATGCAACGTGAAGTTCTAGCTTTAATACAAAATAATATTTGACACTTAAAACTTCTTAAACAAGAAAAAATTACAATCCAATATCTAAAGAATTAATCCAAATTTATTTTCATAACATATCATCTTACTATATTTTTTATCATTTCGTCGCATAATTATTTATATTTTTAATTATTAAATATATTTAAATTGGTCAAATCATATAACGACACATCAGAAGTTATAATAAGATAATATGACAGAAAAGTAACTATAAAATTACTCATGTCCAAATTTTAAGAATTATGATAGTTCTTTGGTTAATGGGATAGCACTTCAATGCCAACTATTTTATCAATTAATGCTAACAAATTAAGATCCTACGATAGCACATGGTTATGACGTGTCACATATTTCAATGCATAAGTAGCTGAATCAAATACATTTGAATAAAACAAACAAGTTTCAATGCCCATTAATTCACTTGATCAAACCAACATGTAGTTTTTTGAAGGAAAGGTACAAGTAAAATGTAACCACGTCCAAACATACCACTTACCAATAGAAATCTGATGAGCAACCAATTTAGGGTTCTAAACTTTTTCCTTGGAGCAATTTACGCTGTCAAGCATAGTTCAAACGAAATATGTCATTCAAGACATAGAAGCTTGACTGTGGGGTAGGCATCAAATGAAACATCTGATGACAAGAAAAAATGCAACCATTAGAAAAATCTACGAGAATCGAAAAAAAAACAAGGAACAAATGATTTCTAAAAGCCAAAAAAAAATTGGATGTAAAAACACCACTAGGGATTTGTGATGGTGCTTGCATATGTATTATGATAGACAGTATCATTAAAACTAGAAATTTTCAAGAATGATTAGCCAACTAACAATGTGATTTGGCAAAAAGTGATCAGTGATAATTTTCCAATTATTTTTTCAGATGATCTGATTTACAAATCATTATGTCAATGTAAATTTGCCTAATAAAGAGGAGCTCTACCTATAAAAAAAAAGTTATATTCATTAAGAAAGATAAGAGCAAGATATAGCAGCGACAAAAACTTTTTCTCAACTCACAACTTCTCTATATTTTTGCTCCTAGAAGAGTAACACTTTTTAAATGAAGTGCCAGCATTATTTTCAATCGTAATAAAACAAGTACTATTGCTTCAAGCTGATTGTATGCCAAATACTGAAGATATAACATCTACATCTTGAGAGTGTTGAAAAATTACCAGCAGTTGAAAAATTGCATAGTTAATGGCCAGATACATAATTTCTTTTTTTTTTTTTTTTGGTGGAATGGGTGGAATCCATTAGTCCAACAATCATTTTAAGAAATGCAGTGACATTTAAGAAACTCAGCAATTTTAAGGGAAGAAGTAATGATAATGCTGACAAAACAAAATTAAAAGAATCCAATATGAGCGTTTCTAAGGTATTTTTAACATTCTGGCTGTTTCGTGGTGATAAGAAGAAGCATATTTCAAGATTGATAGCGGATGAAGTGTCTCTTATGAAGATTATTATCTGTACAACTCAAATGGAAAGGTACCATTATACATAACTACAACAAAAAAACCACTCGACATAATCAGATAATCCTAACAATTGAATTCTCCATATCTATCATGATTCAAAACCAAAATATTTTCAATCTACCAACGCCAAAACTAAATAATGAAATTGGCAACTTCCTTTTGTGAAGTCAAACTGCACGAGGAATTAATGAAAACCACAACCACATTGCGATATTATACATCAAACTCTGGCTCGTTAGATGACCAACCAATAAGTTACTTAAAGCTACTCCTCAACAAATAAGTCAAATCGCACGACTTATATTCGAATAGTGGCATAGGTCAGATAAAATAAAAAATAAAAAAAGAAATCTAATCAAATCGAAAATCACAAACCTGGCTGAACTTGAGAACATGCTGTTCACCAGCAAGTTGAAGATTGCCGCTGACGAAAACGAGCATGCCGCCTTCTGGACCGGATGGCTGGCAATCGACGGTAGTGATGTTGTGCTTGCACTGCTGAAAAGGAAGGCTAGTGAGCTTAGCGACGATATTTTGCGAGCCTTGGATCTTCTGACCTTCAAACGTCAACATGGAAGTATCTTGGTAGAGATTCCCCAATCCAGCTCGATTCGCATCAAACGTGGAGTAGTAGTGCTCAACGAAGGCCTTGGAAACAGAATCTGGATCCATGGTAGTTCTCTCTGATTCCTCACCGCCGCCGAGTTCTAGCCGTCTTCTTCCCCTTTCTCGTAGAGAGAGAAATGGGAGAGCCGGGAGGGTTTGTTATATATCTCGAAAGAACAATGAAACGACAGCGTATTGTGCAAATAAATAAATAGGTTTTAATTAAACCAAATTAATTAAATGGGAAAAGTGTAATTACATTAGTAATCACTACACAAAAAATATAAATATTTATGAATAAGAATTGTCGACTCTTAATATGAATATCAATATTAATATGTTCATTTACTTAATATTTATAATTTATTTAATATAATAAATTATAATAAGAAGGTCTGATAAAAGAATTAATTTAATATTATTTCAAAAATAAATATTATTATTTAAATATATATTTATGTTTCAAATAATGATGAATGCAATCAAAGTTTAAATAAAATATTAAAATATAAATAGTTATATATTATATTTACATATTTTGATAAATTAAAATGATAAGGTTAATAATAAAATTGTAATTCAAGGTATTCAAATAAATATTGATTGTAAATTGTAATAAATATTATATTTTAGTTTTATTCGCAAATTATTGAAGAAAAATCGAATGGTAATTATATTCTCAAAATCAAAATTATAAATACGAGCGTTGGTGAATTCTCAAGACATCTCATCAGTCAGGGGAAGTTTTTATGATTTGGTCGAGAAAAAAAGGGCTAAGGAAATGGAAACGTTGGTGATGGGGGATTGTCCGTGGTCACTTTCTATTTCGATTCACTTCAAACAGCTCCATTAGGTAATCTAACCGAATTCTTATCTTCCTTTTCACTCAATTTAATGCGATTAATCTGATCAATAACTGTATCTAGGGCTGGTTTGATGCTGAGTAGCGGAAGTTCATACTTGTCTGAGGTGAATTTGAAATTGGCTAACCTGATGATTCTTGAATGATATTTCCGGTACTTGCTCTTTTCGTTGTTTTTTCTATTGTCGTTAAATTGTTTTGGAAGTTCGTCGTTGATCTATGCTTGAGTAAGTGCTATCTCGGTGACATTGTGAAGCTGAGAGGATAATGCTGCCAAAACTACTTTTTTTTTGGGGGACTCTTTGGATTTGAGTTCTGTGTCTTTCGCCTAGTTTTTAATGTTCGATTCTTTTTTTTTTTGTACTCTCTTTTCCCAAAGTTTTCGCATCTTTTCCGATTGCATGGTGGACGTGATTAATTTTTTTTGTTGATTCAGAGTAGTGTCTTTTATCTTTCAAGTGTTTACGTGCTTTTGTGATTTTTCTATGGCATTTTCATTTCTTAACCGATGACTAACAAATAGCTATTTCTGCTGTTAAATGGCAGACGTTTGATTTATAGTATGGGAAAACCAGAAATTTTTACAGTTGGATGGCGAGTTGGTGGTTTTAATACTTTTTGAAGATAGAAGGCTAGCTAGACTGAATGGAGTGTAACAGAGATGAGGCTGCAAAGGCAAAAGATCTTGCTGAGAAGAAGTTTGTGGCAAAGGACATCTTGGGGGCTAAGAAATTTGCTTTGAAGGCACAAAGTTTGTTTCCGGGGCTTGAGGATATTTCTCAAATGCTAACAACACTTGATGTTTATATTTCTGCAGAGAACAAATTCAATGGAGAAATAGATTTTTATGGGGTACTTGGTTTAGATTCAAGAGCTGATGAGGAGACAGTGAGAAAACAATATAGGAAGCTAGCTCTTGTTCTTCACCCTGATAAGAACAAATCCATTGGAGCTGAAGGGGCTTTCAAGCTTATTTCGGAGGCTTGGAGTTTGTTATCTGATAAATCTAGAAGAGCAGTGTATGACCAGAAGCGGAATTCAAAAGCTTACAAAAGTCCAAGTGGTGGTTCATCTGCACATCCCGGGTCATTTGATTTTTACAATTTTGCAAAATATACCACACAAAACGAGAGGATGCAGAAGAGCAAGAAACGATATCCACATCCTCCAGCTCCTGCTTCTGCACCAAAGCCAAAATCCAATACCTTTTGGACTGCTTGCCATCGGTGCAAGATTCAGTACGAGTATCTTCGAGTTTATCTTAACCATAACCTCCTATGCCCTAACTGTCATGAGGCATTTTTTGCGATAGAAACCCCCCCTCCATCTTCAAATGGTTCTAATTCCTCAACCATGAAATTCACACAACATAAGGAGAATTCAAATCATCAAATTGCTGGTGATGTAAGACTAAAAAAGGGGTGGAATAATGCATCCACAACCAATGTTGGAATAGGGAGATCAAATGATTTGGGTACGCAGATTGGAAACAACTTCGAATGGGCTTCTTTCTCAAGAACACCCAATACTTCAACCGTTGCTCATGCGGCAAACATGGTTCAGCAAGCATATGCCAAAGTGAAAAGGGAGCGTGAAGAGGCACAGGCAGCCACTAAGAGAGAAGAGGCCCTGCGGAGAAAGCAGCACGGATCAGGCAAGTCAGGTGCTGCTTCATCTTCCAAACACTCAGGTGTTTCAAAAAGAAAGAGAAGCTTGGATGATATTTCTACGATGAGCCGAGGGAGGAGTATAACCAGTCAAATGGACTTAAGAAATGCAGCTGGCAATTTAGCTGGATTAGCTGAAAGTAATGCTGAATCAAGTAGGATCAATGAAACTATTAAGCCTATCCTCAGGGCTAGCTCTATTAGTGAGATTCAAGATTTGCTAGTGGAGAAGGCTCGGAGGGAAATACGGAGAGAACTAAATAAATTGAAAGCTGCTACTATGTTCACAAGTTCCTATGAAGATGGAAATGGAGCTGAGGTGGTGAATGAGATCAAAGAAAAATCTTTGGAAAAACACAACATAATTGTTCAAAGCATCTCTACTGAGTTAATTGATGAAAAGAAGGGAGGCTCAGATGAGATGTCTTCGCATGGCAATGTTGGAGCTAATATGGATGTACTATCATCGGGAACAATGTCAATACCCGTCCCTGATCCAGATTTTCATGATTTTGACAGGAACAGAACTGAAAGACACTTTGAAAAAAATCAGGTTTGGGCTGCATATGATGATCAGGATGGGATGCCCCGATACTATGCCATGATTCATAGACTGATTTCATCAAATCCATTCAAAATTCGAATAAGTTGGCTAAGCTCAAACCCAAACATTGAGCTGGGACCACTAAATTGGGTTGCCTCAGGCTTTAATAAAACTTGTGGTGCTTTTAGAATGGGTAAGTATGAGTATTATAACTCTATCAGTTCTTTCTCGCACAAGGTTAGGTGGACAAAAGACAAACATGGAGCCATTTGTATATATCCTAATAAGGGGGAAGTTTGGGCTCTCTATAAGAACTGGTCCCCTGATTGGAATGAGCTTTCAGCCGACGAGTACGTAGCTCATAAGTATGAGATGGTTGAAGTTCTCGAGAACTATGATGATAAATTAGGCATAACTGTTATTCCGCTAATCAAAGTTGCTAATTTCAAGGCAGTGTTTCACCCGCATTTGGACTCTAGAGAAATTAGGACTATTCCAAGAGAAGAGATGCTTAGATTATCTCATCGGGTGCCTTCATATTTGATCAGAGGTCACGAAGCACCAAATGCTCTGCAAGGTTGCTGGGAACTGGACCCAGCAGCAACCCCGGTTGAACTTCTTGAGGTCATAGAAGACTGTAAAGAAGTAGAGATTTTGATGAATGTCAATGTTACGGCTGAAAATACAGTTGATAAGATCAAAGTAGTTTAACAGATGGTGGTATGAATTTCATAAGGGAAGAAAGATGAAAATTTTCAAAATGCTGGTATCAAGAGGTACTGGATGAGATCCAAAAATGGACATATTGTGGGGCCACGTGAAATCTCCAATTATTTAGTCAGATGCCAAAAGAATTTTTACTCGGTGCATTACATTGTGGATTCTGAACTTGTTCTCTTATGATTGACCAGAATTCTATGTGGTATTTGCAAAAGTTACTCGAGATCAGTGAACTTCAAACTATCATCAAACTCTAGCAGTTCAGAAGTTCTCGTGTTGTTATTTTTACTGGACTTCTCCAACGATCGTATTTATCATCGGCATAGATGCCTATTTATTCTGACATCTCCATCCAGAGTCTGTAAATATTCGGGTATGCACATGCGCCAACGGGCCTTCAATTTACATTTTTACACTTTTGTTCTTATAGTGTTACTATGGGATTTTTCTGTATTTTCATCTTAAGAGTTATATGAGGACTTACGAATAAATTTCAGTTCTTAATTAACTTTTACCTGCAGCCACAACTAGATTTGTGATTTTTCATCCGAGTATGATATCCTGTTCAAATTTTAGGTTTTTTTTGCTTATACAAAGTCAAAAACATGCTTGATGCCCGAAAAAATATACTTCGTAGCGTACGAGACTCGTACCTTAGTTACCTGATAGAAGTAATACATATCTTTCTCCAATTTTTTAGTGTTGTGTGCTTGTAATGTCATCGGCATCCAATTTCGAGTGTCACCAGCTTGTGATTAGGCTGACATTTCTTACCCTCATACATGCTCACATCTCCTTTATTTGGAAACTTTATTTGAATCTTCTCCTTAATTGGCTGCAAAAGTTACTTGGGCTTTGCATAGATTTGGAATTCTCGAGATGCTGTCTCGTGCTAGGCAAAAGCCGGATGAGAATAAGGTGGAAAGTTTACGAGTCTTTCTGCGCAACTCGAACAACCGACTTTTTAATGATTGTTAGATGCACTATGTTTCATGAGATGATGCTTACAGCAAATTAAGGAGATTTTCTTTATTCCTTGTACATTTTTTTATCCCTGATTTTCTTTTTTTTTTTAAATACAGAAAAAATGTATATTTATATTGGTTTTTCTCTGCATGCTTTATTGGTTATCCTGGTTAGATATGTTTGAGAGTAATTAAGACCATAGGATACTTGATGAACAATATGTGAATAAAAAAATTCGAGAACGTTTCAAATGAAATTAAAATCTAATTTTTTAAGTTAAAACTAAAAATAAATTAATTTATTAAAGCCGTCGGATGAAGATGATGTATAAAGTCAACGAGAGGGATGACTCTAATTTTGTAATTAACGTCGGCGTATTCAAACAGCGAATCATGATATGCCACGTCTAATTTAATACGTGGTTGGGGCCCACGTCCAGCTCTCTATAAAGATGGAGATTCAGAAATCCAAAACCGTGTTTCTCGTTTGGAGACGAAGGGGATCTGCCGAGGGCGTTGGGATCTGCTTCAATTCAGGCTCTCGATTTCGACTCTTCTTCTTTGTTTAATTTAATCTCCTCGCGGCTATGGTGAGTTTTGATTTTTCTTTTTCTTGTGATCGTTGTCTGAGTTTCCGCGCCTTCGATTTGCATTTCTTTTTTGCGCGTTATCGGCTGTTTTCTGACAGTGATGCGGGAGACGTGTAGTTCGTTAGTTTTTTCTTGGATCTATGTTCTGGTTTTATGAAATGTTCAACTCTACGCTTGTTACGGCATATGATTTGATTGAGCTATTTTAACAATTGAATATTGTGAGAGCATATCCTGAAATGCTCGCGTCGTGTTTGTTTGAAATTACCTTTTCAAAGGCGTTTTTTTCTTGTAATTTATACGGATTGGAAGCGGATGTTTTGCAATGTTATCCCGATCTCTTTTCATCGTTTGTTTCTCTTGTAAATTTAGCTTGCCCTTTATTTTCATACGATTACGAACTTGCCCTCACAGATATGTAATTATCGGGGTATTGCAGACTACATCAAGGCGTTTGGCTGACAGGAAGGTGCAGAAGTTCGAGAAGAACGTGACAAAGAGGGGCGCTGTTCCTGAGACCTCGAAGAAAGGGAAGGACTATCCTGTTGGTCCTATTCTTCTTGGATTTTTCGTCTTTGTTGTCATTGGATCATGTAAGAATCTACCTTTTTCTAGTTTTGGAAGAAGCATTTTTATTATGTACGTGTTTCTATGCCATCGAAGCTTTCTACCATCCCATTTTAGATCCTTTGAAACTACTTTTTAATGTGCTTATAGAGAACGTACAATGTTTGACCCATTATTGGGTCATCTCTCTGTGAATTGCTCATCATGTGGATCCAGTTTTAGCATTGAAAAAGATATGGGTTGTTGTAGTATCAGTATTAATATAGGCGGGGAGCAAGAAAGAGCAATGATTACTTGAGTTTACCTGTGTAGTCTAGTTCCCAATTTGCTATTAGTTACCTAAGCTAAAGACTAAGCATTGGCTGTATTTTAGATAAACTGCATTGTCCTTAGACTTGGTGTTCTAGATTTCTTCTTAATTTGTTTGCTATCTATGGAGTTTGGATTTGTAACTCGTGAAAATATACTCAACTGATTTTTCATGTGTTCTATTGCAGCCCTCTTTCAAATAATCAGGACAGCAACCAGCGGAGGCATGGCTTGATTGTCTTACTTCTGGTTTTTGGGGTCAGATGGCTTCATCTTCCCCTTTCATCTTCTCTTTTGCTAGCCTATGGAGGGTGAAAACCAGATCACATATGTAGAAAAGTACAAGTAATCTATGCTATTCATGACTCAGATTTTCATTCAAATTGGGATTATTATCTTTTTCTGGATGGTCTTTTCATGTTTTGACTAATTGCTTTAATTAATGACCTAATAAACTTTTAATCTCTTTTTTTAATCCAATTTTCAAGTCTAATTACGTCGAAATCATCGTAAATTGATCGAAAAATTCATTGAGTGATCGTTATTTCTCGTCCTCTTTCCAAGACTGTGTAGTTGGGATAATTCCAATCTGGTTGATTTTAATTTACAACGAAATAAGTCAGATTCGGTTCTTAATTTAAGAAACTATAATTATAATTTATAACGAATAAGGTTCAAAACCAAGCAAGATTGAAAATGAAATCAAATTGTGCTTGACTTTTTGGTTCAGTTAGTTTCATTCCAATTTTGTAATATTGGGAAAGATGACTTATTTACACACAATTGACTAGCGGAAAAAACGTGCCGTTGTAGCGAAATTTTCAAAGCTCACAGCCTACTGCCGACCTTTCTAGGTAAAAACATCCGTCTTTCCTTCCAATTTCTCGACCCTATTAGACATTCCCCTTGTTTCATCACACTTGTTGGAAAATTCACATATGAGCTAAACATGATTCTGGACCTGATTGTTCGTCCAATGGCATAGCTTTTAAGTTCAAATAATCGTTAGCTTACAAATACACAGTTAATGTCACTTTTTTCGAGTTCATACAAAGTTGAACATATGAGTGATTGATCATTGGTAAGATTCTATACGAGTTTCATTATAAATTCAAGCTTAAGAAGTAAACTATCCTCTTTTCCTCTTCTGTTAGAACTCTGAGTTCGGGAACGAGTTCTATGTCGCTGGAGATTCTGATCTATGCTGTAAAATAAAAATAAGAGGTCGTTGGAGAGAACCCTTCGATCTCTGAACGTTAAGAAATTCAATTCCGACTTGAAACTTATGCTACTCTCATTATTTCTTTTCAAAATGTCTAAATAGAACTTATATCCCTTCATTTAAATCACAACAAGAATTTAAAATTCAAATTTTAACACTAATCCTATTTCTAATTATTTAATATTAAAAAATTCAAACTTCTGGATAGCTGATCTTAATCTAAATCTTCCGTCTAACTTCTTCTTCCAAGATTGAGACTTTTAAAATGTGAATCAATGTTTTGACCAAATCTTCTTGATTCTCACTAATGACCATAACAACTTCTCTTTAGTTTACCCTTCCCATTTGCTAAGACTTTGGCAAGTATTATTGGAATGCAACACCATAAATTACATGATCATATAAAAGTACATGACACACACTTATGTGCTGATCTAATTTACATTTTCTTATATAATCCATAATAAGAACTAGATATTACATGACCAATGGAGCATGAATTTTGTCCAAAACATCCATCAAGATAAATACAAGTGAGAGACTTCATTATATGAAAACAATTTACTGTTAAAAAGCCGTACCTTGCCATCTATCAGATGTACTGCATTCAGTTCAACTGAAGGACAAACTATAAGATGTGTTAGTTCAAGTTCATAACCCTTTGAATGGCAATTGTTGATCCATCCTGTGGGAAGCAAAGCAGACGATAAATTTAATGCAAATTCTCGGCTAATTACAAACTTGTGTTGTATCTTTAAAACTTTAATCTTGATTCAAGCCCAAAAGTGGAGTTTGTACCTTTCTAAGTTGCATATGATATGACAATTATTACATATTTTTAGTCATTACAACAGATATGATTGATATAAAGAAATCGCATTCTTAAGACACGACTAAAGAAATTTACGCAGGAAATAGAATTTTTTGAAGACATACTTGCAACGTAGTTGAGCCTAGAAGCAGGTCTCTCATAAGGTTGCCCTTTCCTTCAAACAGTGCAACAAGGAAGAGGAAGTATCATATTACCTAATCATTTCTAATACTTCCGGTTATGTTTAATCGATTCCCTCATAGTTCTGCAAGTCCTCCTGAAAAGTTAAATTTCAGTCCAAATACCATATAAAATAAGCATTCATCTTTGAGGCGTTTGTTGTCGTTTGTTGTTGCAAAATCGAAGAGAAAAATCACATGCTTACCAATCTGTGCTTCAATTCTGTGACCTTTTTTTGTTTCTGATGAGCAAAAAATCTAAGTGACTGTCATCCACAAAAAAAAAAAGAAAAGAAGAATCAGTCATAATGAAATTTAGAAACAAAATAATGTAAAAAAAGTGGCATTCCATGACCATTACTGGAGAAAAAAGATGAAAATGAAGGGTACTTACTCCAAGTCTTTGCATCTCTAAAGATCGAAGTAATGCTTTTCTTTTTGTCAAAAGATTATTAGATTTCGTCTTAAAAGGCCGTCTAAAGTTCTTTCCCCGGTAAATAATTAAGCTATGGCCTTCTTTTAGCTTCTCTATTGATATTAAAATCCCACCAGTTTCAGCTTCAAGCAATCTTGCAGTATCCATGACCTGCTTGATTGCTCTTTGCATTGTGATTACCTTGACTATTTCCCTGTGCTTCCAATGCTGACGTATTCCTTCTATGACCCCATCAAAAATACCACGTCTCCCTGAAGTCAAACATCAAATTAATGTTCAAATTATAGAAAGAGATGAAGAAATAAGTTCAATAAACTCTCTTGCAAAAGCTATTTTAGATCGGATCTACTCACAAGTGAAATATCTGACAAATATATAGCTGATGAATTTGAGATCAATTGACTTAAGAGGAAGATACATCCAAAATTGGCTAGCAAACTTTAAGAATAGTTCTTTCGAAATCAAATAAAAAATCTTTCCTAGGCAAGTAAGATTAATACTTGATGAAGGTTGAATTAGTTTCAAGGAAAGTTCTAATTAAATAAGAGTAATGCTAAGTTTACTTTTTCATCGTATGTTTTTACTGCACATGTTGATATGTGATGGTACAATAAATATAATAAATAATTATTTTAATTATAATACATTAAATACACTTTGAATAAATCAATCACAAATCGACACGTTAGCGTGTACAATAAGAAAGTACGTTAAGAATATATCTTAGCATTACTCATTAAAAAACTTCATGATTATAATATATACAATTTTCTATTGTCTTCAATAAGAATCTAAATAAATAGCCTAAATAACTTGTTCAAGAATTGGTGTAAATCTTTTACTTTACAAGTAGCAAGGGCAGTTGGAGAAATACCTAGAATCAAGTGACTATCTAACTTTAGTCCTATCTTTCGATAGCATTCTCTTTCCTCTTCGGTGATTATTTCCCGATCTGGGTCTGGTTCAGAAGGTGTCCATGCACCATTTAGTTTTGACAACTCTTTTGAGGATTTTTCTATCTTAAAATTAAGCTGATCAACACGAATTCATAGAAATTAGCATAGACACAACAATTAAAAAGGGAACCAAAGGTTAAATACATAGTAACAATATTGATAGTCAATCTTACGATAGTAAGGGGGCGTTCTTCCTTTCTCAACTCCGACTTCAATTTTGCTTTTTCCGCTTCCAATCGAAGTTGTGCGCCTGTAGATCCATTCACAAGATCTATAAACTCTGCTTGGATATTCTGAAAGTCAGACAAGGTTCCTGTTCTAGTATTATGTTCAACTGGTTCCTCATCAAGACAAATAGTCTGATTGGCTTCAATTCGTGCAAGCTCTTCATGAAGTTGAACATCTACAAGCTCTGTTTCTCTTTCAGCAATTAAATTGGCAACACCCACAGGAAGGAAGTCTTTTCCCCTATAAAGTATGATTAAGAACTTGTTTCGTAGTAAGAGAACTCCACCAGTAAGAGACTGCAATGGTAAATCAAGAATATTTCATCATTCTACACAATCCTCGACAACACAATACATTACGAAGCATAGAAAAATGAAAATATGGTCAGCATATCCGTCTTTCAAAAACACCAGAACTTTTTTCTAATAAATAGTTCCATGTTATACTCCAAACACCCATATTTATGTACTGATGTTACCAATTTGATTCAGAAATGAGTATTCAAATGTAAGGAAAGATAATTCGTCTACAAGAGTCCATGAATAGAAACAAGGAACATATTCAAATGATAGCTTGACTTCCTGAGTGCAATACCATGATTTCATTTTTATCAACAGAGAAGTGAACAATAATAGTTGTAAGTTATATTTGCACTTGATAGTCACCTTGAGCTCATTTGCCATCTGTTCATTGTTAGTGTTTAAGTCACCGAACTTAATAGCAATCTTGGCAACCAAACTCTTTTCCCACAACTTTAAGATGGCAGATGCCAAGCCTTGAAGTCTTCTGTTTCTTCCTATAGATATCAACCAAAAATATTCAAATTGGTAAAAGTGAAATTGCACATCCTTATAAATAATAAGGAAATTAATTTTTTTTATTTGTTTAAAAAAATAGGGCATCAACTTAATTATTCCTACGTATATACCATCTTCAATATAAAACAATAAAATAAAGAATCTCTCGAAGGCTACACGTGAGGGAATTATTTACAAAAAAAACATAGTGATGATGCAATGGTCCAAAAAATCCTTTGTTTCTTATCAGATACATCTCCGTGGATAACAAGAAAACTACAATTATGCACATGGTCAATAAGAATAAATGGTAAGGTAATGTACAAAAATCTTATCCAAGAATGAACTAATGCATAAACATACCGAGAACAAAATGAGTAGGTAGGGGCCGAGCTATCTTCCTCAAGTATGTTAGTTCATCATCATTAAGCTTTAAATTAGTGCGGGGAGGACATCGCCTGTATGGAGGCTTAAAACCAGGAACCACTTCTGGAAGCATGTCTGCATCCACAGGCAAAGGTTTATGCATCCACCAATCAATGAATCTAGGTCCTAAATCGTCCAATAGTCTGTCAGTCTCCCTCTCATAAAGAGATAGGCTGCTTGAAGAGCAGTTGATATCGTCTGACAAGAGGCTACTTGGCACTAATCTTTCACCAAAGTTATTTCCCTCCATGTTTTCATCTGAATAGTTTCTATACGTTTGAGTTTGAGTAGATCTCTCTTTAGTTCCCGAGGAGGAAGTTTCTCGCCTATAAACTCGTGGATGCTTCTTGCATTCAGTTTCAAAAGTCAAATGATGATTGCTTCCTCGATAAATTACAAGCACATTCTTCTTTCTCCAAACAACTAGGCCTCCTGTCTTCAGCTGTCCAAAAAAATGTATCAGAAAGGAACCACTGAAATCAGAAAAAAAAAGGAGAATGTATAATGACCAAAATATACACTGAAAAGTAAGAGAGAATAAGATGTTCAACAAGAGAAGTATAGCTGATAACTTAGATGAACGGCAGATCTTCATCACTAAAAGACTACAAATCAAAATCAACAATGATTTCCATCTATTTTGTTCTTCAGTATATTAAAGTTTTGAGTAAAATGACTGATTGGGACTTTGTTCTTCAGCTGTTAGTGGTTCTTTTCTGGTAAGATAATGGAGGATAAATAGTTTAGGCAGAGAATTGATAGAATTTATTTATTAACTTGGTATTTGATCAATCGCCTTCAATTTCATTTTACAGTAAAATTCCTCTAGTTACTTCAGTAGTTACAAACCAGCATTATCTTTTCAGAAGAAAAGAAAAATATCACTAAGTACTGAAATATCTTCCTTTTTCCACCAATGTGGCAATGTCAAGATTATCAGCCATAGTGGAAACAAAGATATCTATAATTAAAATGGAAAATTTCTGATTTTTTATTCAAGGTTATTTATTGAAATTTCATCCGAAGATTTCACAAGAGAAGCAACAATAAGCAGATTTCTAATTGAACAAAAAAAATTCAATGAGAAATCTATCAAACCTCCAGTATTTCTTGAGCTCTATCGATGTTGCGGCACAATGGAATATCAAATTTTACCATGGCAAGCTCACTTCTCTTCCAGATAAGTTTGATTTCATCAACAACAGCTTGAGTAACTCCAGCTTTTTTTACCTTCACCCATTGGCTCATCTTTGCAGCTTCAGCCCTCAATCTCTCCAGTAAGTCTTTATCCAAATTCAATTCAGCCGCAGTGGCTACTTTCTCCTTCTTTACCCTTGGAAAAACGACCCTCTCCTCCCTTTCCCATGGCATTCTCTCCGAAATCCTCGATTTCTCATTCATTGGAATATATTCCAAACAATCCCCAAATTCAATCCTCTTCTCCGTTTGATTCTCCTCTGGAATATCAATTTTTGGGAGTTTTTCAATGCTTCTGAAAACTTTCTTCATCTCTTGCCTCCATCGGTTAACATTAACCTTATCCGTTAATACCCCGTCAGATTTTTCGGCTTTTCCATCGTTTAATCGCTTCTTTTGCATGGAATTCGAGAGGTCAATCACATCATGTGCTTGAACAAGAAGAGGACCTTTCATCCACGGGGCCGTGGGCATTTTAACGACAACATCGGAGGGTGAAGAGCTCTCCAACGACACGGAATTATCAGAATTTACAGCGGTGGCAAGTATAGAGAAGGAATCACGAGGATTTGAAAGGTGAGCAGAAGTATATATTTGAAGAGATTTTGGTTTTGAAGAAGACAACAGTGTACCGCTTGAATGAGCCCGTGAAAGACCAGGTATCTGCGGTTGAGGTGGATATAGAAGGATTGAAACCGGCATTGGTTTACTTCCACTGTAATGGCGACTTTGCAGTAGACAGAGAGAGAGAGAGAGAGAGAGATTTGTAGAGTTGAGCTGATGAGGTCGGAACAGGTCAACGGCGTGAAATTATGGGGGAATCTCCGGGGAAGGGAGGTTTTCGTCTTTTCAAATTTTATTTGCCCACAAAGCCCTCAGTATTCAATTTATCAAGATTAAATAATTGAGTAAATTTCTTTCAAAACTATTAATTAATACCTTAAATTTTATAATAATTTTAAAGAGACATTGTCTATTTTTATTTAATTTTAATATATCCATCAATTATATTATTAATTTAATAAAATTTGTAATTTGTACATATTGCAAAAAATAAAAATGCTTTTATAATAAATTTATAAATTTAAACTTGATAACTTTGACAAAAAACATGATTATTATTAACTTTTTTAATACTATTAATATACAAATTATATTAATTTTATAAAAATTATAATAAAATTAACGTGATTTTTAAATTTTAAGATATATTATTGAAATACGTGTATAGTTCTGGACTCCCGGGGATAAATTTACTTTTAAATAAAATCGATAAAGGGGTAGATTTGTCATTAAAGGTTGGCTCCAACTGTCTGGCTCTCTTGTCTCTCTACCCATTTCTTCGCGCCAGACACTGTATTTTTACAGTAACCGGCGAATGACTTCTCCGGCTCTCAAAACTCCAGGGGTCTCTCTGTGGAATCACTTGAAACTATAAATTTCTGAATATTTTCCTTCTGTGTGAGTTAATTCGTCTCTGGAAATGATGCTGGAGACGGCACTTTAGTTTCTGCTCCCTCCTCGGTGGGAGATTGAGGTTACCATCGCAACGACAATTTTGGTGATCTTAGCTTACTGGTTTTTCACTTCTAGATGCGGAGACGATCACGAGCATTTCTCGGTAGGTGATATTTCTTGTGGAGAGGCTATTGATGTTAATGGCATGGTAATTTCGCCGTATTTAACGCTTTGGTTTTGAAATCTTCTTTTGTTGTTTGATCGTGGACATCATTTTTATGATCGAATTGGATTATATTCTCCAATTTCTGGCATTGATTAATTTGTTGCCTGAAATTTGGATATATTTGCTCATTTCTTTTGAACTCGCTGGAGGGCAACGTTAATGCTAATGCTAGAATGACGAAGTGGATCTTCTGATGGCTGAGTTTCCCATGCTCTAGGAATTGCTATAGTCTGATTTCTAGTCCATTTACATTTTTTTTCTCTTTTTATAATCACAATTATGGAGCATTTTCTGCGTTCACTTTGCCTGAAATCAGAATTGAGTTACGTTTCTAAAGTTGAGAGTCACAATTCTGTTGGTATATACTTTTGATGTTGTTGAGGTGTGCAATTTAGAAAGTCTGTGTCCTTCTTTTAGACTGTCGTAACTATGACATGTCAATTACTTTAAGCGATGTATATTTTTAGGGAATATATTAATCAGTATGGATTTTGGAACTTAATTTTGTTCTCAAGACATCTTAGTTTTGTTTTGTATAATTTTTTCCCGACACTTTTTCGCTAGAGGTCAATGCTTTCTCATAATTGCATAGTCACTTTTCCACTCTTAACATGAGATTCTCATGTTTTTTAGCATAGAAAAGTGTAGAATAGTAACCTTAAGAGAGCTCTTTATGAGGAGACCTGATGGAGTTGGAGTAAGCGGAAGAATCTGTGGGTTTATTTAACTTCCATATATTTACTTTATTTAACCATAGATAATATTTGAAACAAAAAGAAAAAGGGTTATTTTTAGATGATAAATTCTGATGATTGTATTGTGGAATCTACTTGCTCATGTCACTCATCTGCATTAGCTTTTGATGCACGCCAAAGTTAGCCTTCATACCAAGGTTATTGAGACATTAGCGAAAAATCTGTCAGGATTGTTGAATGTGATGAAACTCTGTTGGAGCACAGACCATACTTTTCATTCTTGTTGCAGTGTTTTTTACTGATTTTGACGGCCAACTTCTACTTAAGGTTTTGTGAAGATGCAGCTAGAATGAACTCATACAACCTTGAACTTTCGTACTATCCACATTCTTTGGTTTTGAAATAATTTTGTGCTGTTAAATTCTGAACAGTTAGCTACTTATTCATGAAGTAATAGTTAAGTCTTTTGACGTGCAGCTCTGCATTTATTTTTGTAGATGGGCCATTTGAGAATTGATCTTTGAAGTAACTCCACTTATCTGATTAAGGTATGCTGATTGTCTACTTGTTTTGATTTAGATCATTTTGTATTAGGTTTAATTTTCAATGGTTATATATTTTAACTTCCACCTCTTTTTTTCTCATCCGCCGTGTTTCTATTTTCAGTTGAAACTGTTGGCTGCAAAGAACCTTATTAGCGCAAACTTGAATGGAACCTCTGATCCCTATGCTATAATAACATGTGGTACTGAAATGCGATTCAGGTTAGTTTAACGTTTTACCATTTTGGGTTGCATCATGCTAGCTGGTGTTTTTGTATTTCTTCACTTGGAAGCTTACTTAAGAGTGGCGATACCTGGATTGGTGGATTGTAAAAAAGGGTGATAGTTGATACAGCCGGTGATATTGTTACAGGAATCATTTTCTTATCTTTTGGAAGAAAATTTTCTATCAGACTTTCAGTTGAATGTAACCTATGAAGTTTGAAATATCAATTATATAAATTTAAGAGAAGCACAGTTCTATATTTACTTTCTATTTTATCTCATGACTTGACAATCATTAATTGTTATAGTTAATGATTTATTTTAATATTTCTTATTCTTCCCACTAATTTAATTATTCAATGATTACCATGTCATGTGGTAAAAATAGATGGTAAATCAAAAGGCTGTGTTATCCTAAGGAAGAAAGATTATATGGTTTCTTTTGCTTCTGTAATATCTTATGAATCCTTCAGATTTGATTTTAGTCTTGTGGATAGTGCAGCTCGATGATCCTGGTTCTAGAAATCGTAGATGGGGATAGGAGTTTAATTTCTCTGTAGACAAACTCCCTGTTAAGGTAGTTCTAACTGTGGACTTCTATAATTCTCACTGTTTTTCTGTAATTTTTTCTGTCATTTGCAAATTAACAAAAGAGCTGCAAACACTTGTAAAAGTTATTCTTTCGATGAACAGTAGCATCACTTTTTTCGTTACTTTTGACAATATTCGTCAATTTAATAACTGCATTGCATCAATTTAATTACTGCGATGATATTTAAGGATCAAATTAAAATTGCAGGGGATAAAATAAACTCAATACATCCTAAAGTTGACGATGACGATGATGTCAATTACAGCACCATATACTACTCCGACGAGCCCTTCCAGCTACCGGGAACACTGCAGTGATCGGAGTTCGCCGTGGAAATGGCTCTATTGCCGCACTTCGCCACTGTCCGTACACTCTCTATCAACTCCTCCGTTCGACTTTCCACCGAAAGAATCTCGCTCAGCTCGTCGGATCTTATCACCAGCTTCACTTTCCAAACCCCTCCGCCGTTGTACGCCGGCAAAACTTCCGGCGCCGCCGTCTTCTTTGGGCGGAGATTTTCGCATGAGACCCTATATGGAGCCGAGATATTCAACTTCCCAGTTTTGTCGCCGGCGTTGTAGGGGTTGAGTGGGAGGAGATAGTAGACTTCGCCGGCTTGAAGCTCGTCGGAATGAAGAAGTGGGTCGGAGAAGATGTTGTTCCGGCGTCGGAAAACGGCGTGTCCGGGGAGTTCACTGGTTATAGAATCGACGGAGATTGGTCCGTTGAGTTCTATTATTCCGCCATTGGAGGTCACCACCTTCACCATTTCTGACGCCTGGCTCGTTCCAAATCCTTTCAAGACACAGTTCCCCATTGAAATCTTGTTAGAAACTTGAAATGTTGAGAAGAAACAGAAGAGTAATCGAACGAGGAAGAATCTGAGGAGGAAGATGGTGTTTCTGTGATTCTGTCTACCGACAGAAGAATTCTTTGCTTGTGCATGGGGGGTTTCTGTAGGGATGGGCCTATTTGACGAGTTTATTTCAATCATTCATCGTTGAATTCTGATGCTGATCAACGGTCATGCATAGTCAAAAGCTTAATCTTTGATATTCAAACTTTTAATAATTATTATTGACTGAATTTTTTTACCCTAATTAACAAGTTATTCCTTTATTATTTAAGATGCAAAAATCATTGATGAATTTTTTTATTATTCAAAAATTTTAATTATTCATGCTAATTTGTTCGTTAGCAATGAACATTCTAAACTTGACAAATTTAAACTTTAATTCTATCGTTACAATTTTCGGTAATTTTTCCATCAATTACGAGAATATGTTTCATTCATTTTCATCTATTTGTTGATTCTGTCTTCGATTCTAATTTATCCTTTTCAATTTTAGCGATAAGAAAGTCACAAATTACTAAGGATATCAAAATGCAAAAATCTTATCAGAGAGTTGCAGGCGGAAGCAAAATCGAATCAATGAAGTTAATTTTTACCAGAACTGGTGCAATAGTCTACCGATATTATAACGTTCAAGTATATTAAAACTATGTCGAGTTCAAGATAATCATTGGTAAGAAAAAAAATTGAGATATATGTCGCAAATAACTCATGTTAAATAGGTTATATTGACATTTGCTAAAAAAAATCATGTTATATTTAGTTTCTTAGTATACCTTCTTAATTTACTTTAATGTCGAATTTTGATTGATGCAATAAAATTATAAATAATTATTTTAATTATAATAAATTAGAAATACTGTAATTAGACCAACCAAAATTTGACACGTCTGAAGATAAGTTGAAAGAATATGTTAAGAAGATAAACATAACATTATTCGCTAAAAAAATATTATGAACTACGAACAATTTTTCACGACTTCAACGATATCTTGTACATGAATTGAATCAAAATCAAACTATATATTGTTTAACTCCAATTGGATAAATTAACTTTGTTCGTTTGGTGGTTAGATACGTTCGAAAGTAAGCTTGAATAAAAATGAAACTACACAAAATAAAGTGTAAATAGTTACACTATTAGACTTTAGAAAAGCTCGAGGTGTGACAATCGATTGCCAAGTGAAATAATGATGCATTAGTGATGATTCAATCCTCTTTACTAAAGTAGAAAACCACTTTTATCGAAAGTCGTCTAATTGTTACTAAATCCTTGATTCTCGTGACAGAAAAGTAAATGATAATCAAGTTATTATCGAAAAGAATTATGCCTGATTTTGTTAAAATTAAACTCGGAGTTAATTTAATAGTAGATATTTAATTGAATTAGGGTCCATCGAACATCTTATGCATAGTTAGATTGTTTGTATATGATGCAGTGAACTTCCATCGGACGTCCGATACTGACGTAATGGCCCTACATCTGAGAAGTTCAAATTCAATTTTTTTTTTAAACTCAAGCTTTTTCTCGCATATTTTACTTAAACTTACGCCCGATTTAGATTTTAACTCTAATTTTTATGGCACATGTTGTCATGTTACTATATCAAGTCTAAATACTTTCTTATTTGTGGATAATTTAAACATTACAACATGACTTTTAAATGTTACGGACTAAACATTTTATTGCCAAGTATTTAGAAATATTCCTCGATAAATTTTAATATAATGTATATGCAATTATTAGTGTGGTCGAAAATACGTGGATCATGGGAAAATTAAAGTAAATTTCGTCGTTTCGACCAAACTACATGTCGATTATAATCTCTTTGAACCTTAAGTGAAAGCCCATAACCCATTGTCTGGTTTTTTAAAACGCCAGTTCTCCCTTCGTCAAGAAGCCCTAATCCATTGGAAGCTGCGTAGGGACGACTGACGAGAGCGTATCTCTCCTGGCCAACTTTGTACGTTCTCGTGTTTTTCTGGTCTCTCTCTCTCTCTCTCTAATTCTCGTCTCTCATTCTATCTACTTTTGTTATCAAGAACTCTGATCTGGTTTCGTTGTGTTCCATATGGTTTTTGGTTTTATTTTGTTTCGTTTGACGAAACACTCTATTTGCTAAAAGCGATTGGTTTGATTATGTGCAGTGTCGGAAGCGAT
>QAOC01040803.1:0-44739 GCA_003255005.1 Begonia fuchsioides | reverse complement strand
AATAAGAGAAAATTAAAAGGAGAGAGAAAGATAAGAACACCACACGTGCACAAATAGGTACAAACAATTATTGGAGGGGTCTTCGATGACCCACTCAAATTTTCCATAATAGATGCCATTACTGTCGCTCAATAACTAAAATGCCAAGTTATTATGTTTCCTAATTATAAAAAACGCAGTTTTTTATTGCGAAACAATTGCAAATACTTCCATTATTCGACTAATTGATTGCCAAAGTTACTGTTCGAATTTAATAAATTTCACGCGTCTTGAAATAGCGAAATGGAAGATGTCCATCTCAATGGAAATCAACGAGAGTTTTATGTGATAAGAGGGGATGAATCTTGAGAGGGGGCTAAAAGCAACGGGCTTTGGTCGACATGTAGGACTCAGTTGTGTGATAAGAGTAGTTGAATTATAAAGGTGAGTGCAGGGCGTGTGGGTTAAGAACTTTAAGACCAATGGGCCTTTGGTCGCCATGTAGTGTTTAGTAAAAGGATTCACACGTCGATTCATTGCAAGTAGGGGTGGGCATATCCGACTCAACCCGTCCATCCGATCCGATCCGAGGATTCACACGTCGATTCATTGCAAGTAGGGGTGGGCATATCCGACCCAACCCGTCCATCCGATCCTATCCGATCCGATCGGATCAGATCGAATAAGGTATTCGGTATATGTATAAAAAAAATTCATCCGAATGTCGGATTGTTTTCGGATTTAATCGAGAATAGGTAAGGCTCTACGACTCTAACCCTAACTCCCGGTAACCCCATCACCCGCCCAGAGCCGACGAACCAGAGCCGATGAACGCTCGCAGGCCTCCGTCCGAACTCCGAAGATCGATTTAACTCCAAACGCGGAACGAGTGCTCGTACCAATTTCTGAATCTCTCTGTTGAATGGCCTGTTCTCCCCGGTTGGAATAGGCAAGATTTTTTTGGCAATCACTCAGATCCAATCCGATCCGATCGGATCTGTCGGATTCGAGTCGGATTCGAATTCAGGTGTTTTCGTTTAAAATGTGTTATCGGATCGGATCCAATAATCCGATAAAATATCGGATTTACAGCAATCGAATCGGATTGATCCGATCCGATCCGATGCCCACCCATCCGATCCGATGCCCACTCATCCGATCCGATCTGATGCCCACCCTTAATTGCAAGCAAAGGAGTGGATAGGTGTTTCAAACTTGGGTTAATCACGTTTGCTACCTAATACTTGTTGGTTGTTAAGTTGGATGTGCTAAATTATAATCCAATATTCGAACTTTAGATGGTGAAGTCATACTAAAGCTAAGGGTGGGTACAAGTAGATTTGGCCAATTTTTGACTAAAATTTAAATTGACTCATATTTGATTCAATTCAATTTAACTTTTTTGATAAATTAAAGATCATTTAGATTTTTATTGTACCTTGCTCATCTTTTTGAGATATAGGTAGTGTCGAATTAGGAGCCGTGTCAGATTTTGGTTTGATTTTTATATGCTCTTTGTGTAATTTTTGCGCACAATGGAGTTTGGTATTCTCGTTTTTTGTTTCAAAATCAGAAATATTAGTTTTGAGGGAGTTCTAATCGACATTAGTTCTCTTATTGGAAAACATCGAGACTGAATCGTGGTTCCAACCAACATTGTGTTATGTATAACTACCCATAAAAAATACTAGTATACGATTCAATGTCGTAAAATTTGTACAAAGATTAGTTGAAAATTATGCCCTAATACGGAAAACATATGTCAAGATGCATGACATTTTATGGGCAAAAGTAAAAGAATAAATGTCAATTTACTTGTTGAACTAGAAGAATAATCTTAATAGACAATGTGAGCGTAAAAAATTATTGATTAACACCTTAAACATTACTATTATTTTGATGAATACTCCTACCATTGCGTTAACCATTAACTTTTATGCCTTAAGTTGATTTGTTGATATCTTAAATTATGAAAAAAAGTTATGTAGATTAAAGAAATTGATAACAATAAATTTTGTTATTTTNATATTACACAAAGTTTCGTTATTTTTTTTATTGATATACGTAATTTTTACAAAATTTGTTTGTTTATGTAGTAAACAAATTATAGTAAATCGTACTTTTGTTAAAAATTCATAAAATTTTGTGTAATATTATCTCACAATATTGTAAGTAAGTGTGTGACATAATTTAGAAGAATTTTTATTAATGTACTTAATTAATTTGTTTTTTTGTAGCACACGGTTATTGTTTGCTAAATCCGGAAGCATACGTCAAAAATGGCATCAGCTCCCCCTTTTTCGAATTTCAAATTCCGTACTCGGAACTACCAAATCTGCAGGCTGCGCTCACCTACTTCCTAGTTCCTCCTGCTCTATCTCTCCGTCTCTCTGCCTGCAACGTTGAGCGAATCCATCTGCGATCGGAACTTGTGCTTCTGCTTCTCCTTTTTCAAATTCCAGACCCTAACTACTTCCGCAGGCTGCGCCAATTCATCAAAGATCGGAACGAAGTTCCGTAATGAAGTCTGTCGACGTTGCGGTAACTTCTTTTTCTGATACTTGCTATGCTTTTCGCCTTTGGAATTGATTTGCTCGCCGTCGACTTCATTTCATCTCCTGCTTTATGGAACGCCAAATCGATATTTATAACTGTTCCCGGAGATATAGCGGCTGTCATGAAACTTTTCAAATTGTTCGTTCTTCTCTGTTTGTTTTGTTTCCTGTTTCCTCGCTGTGAAAAGTAGGAGAGAACTAGGAAATAGAGTTTATCAATGTTAGAAAAAACGCCCAGTGTGAATTATGAAATATTTGTTTTCTTTTATTTCTATTGGCTCTTGAATCAATACCGAAGTATCTTTCACCTCATATGCCTTTCTTGAACATTTGAATCCGATTGTAGCTGGCATCATCTTCTGCTGGATTGGAAATGAGAAATGAAGGAGTTAGAAGAAACGCTACCTTGATTTGTGTTCCAATAATGGCGGAATCAATTGACAAGATGGTAAATGATATGTGTAAGGCAATGACACTCGGTGCTACCTCGTTGAGATAAGACTGAATTCATTAGAGACTTTCAATCCTCATGAAGATCTTAAGATTCTGATTCAATAGTGCCCTTTACCTACGTTATTCACTTACAGGTTAGTCGGGCAGAATTTCGTTTTAATCCAAATCACTGTTCCTTCACAAGTAAGTTGTAGAGAATTCCAAACGTCCATTTTTATTGTTCCCATAATGAAAATAAAAATTATTTTCAAAAACTTATCTTTAAAGCTTAGTCACTGGAACATGGTGTAGACTTTTTGTAACAAGTTGTAATGGCTAAATTTAAAGATTCTAGTAGAAACGCCTTTCTCCCTGACTGATGAGTGATGACAGTTTAAAAAAATGGCTAGAAGACTGATCTATAATTTTTGTAAAGGCTCTCTATTCACAGATGGTTCAGCATGGATATACCGTCCACGATGGATCGTTTTCTTGAGGAAATGTTCAAGTGCAGCACAATTAGGGTTTTTTTTTTGCCAAAATTGAGTTTGCAGCCATAGTAAAAGATAAATCAATCTATTTCATAGAGAAATGTACCAAAAAATTGTGAGTAGTAACGGGAAGTTGGGCAAAATCAGAGATACTGTGGATCTGTATGTTATACAATACGAATTGGAATTCATAATAATTGAATACATGGAAAATTATGAAAAAAGTTAAGTTTTCGTTCCATAATTGTATCTTGTGATAATGTTCGCTACAATTTTTAAGGTCCCAATAATTGCTCTGGTCATGGGGGAGAAAAGATTGATATCAAGGATTCTATGTGCAAAATTTGGCGGTTATCTCACTTTTGCTACACTAGAACATGGAATCGTTTCAGCTCCTGGTCAACCAACAATTAGAGATCTCTTAAATCTATACAATTTTAGAGATATTGGTCCTCATATAGAAGTATTTGGAATTATTGGGAAGCCCGTCGGCCATAGCAAATCACCCTTTATGCACAATGCGGCATTTAAATCAGTTGGTTTCAATGGTGTTTATGTACGGATTTTGGTGGATGATGTGGCAAGATTTTTGCAAACATACTCTGCTGTTGATTCTGCTGGATCCAGGTTAAAAGTTCTCATTTAATCTTTGTGATAGGATATTTTGTTCTCTGATAGATTCCAGATTCCAGATTCCAGATTCCAAATTCCAGATTCCGTAGAAAAGAATAGAATTTAAGAACTAATATTTTGGAAGATTGATTTAATAATCATTGGAGATATTTTTGAAAATAATTGTAATGAGATGAAAGGGTGTCGCATTAAATGAATATCTTTTAGTCCTCTAAAAAGATATTTAGTCTAGCAAAAAAATATTTGTTTCTCTTTATCGTTTCAATGATATTTTTATGTTTTTGTCTGGTTAAATTCTACAAGTTTCTATTGAAATGAAAAATATCTATGTGATGTCACGGACATTACTCTCATAGATTTCTTTATTAGAAAGTAATATTGTATGAAACAAAATTAATAGTTTTAATTACAATTTCTTATTTCGTAGTATGACTAATTTTTTTATTTAAATTAGGTTAAGTTTATTTAAGAGGTTGTAACCCTATTAGAAATGACATGATTAATCAATAATGTTTATTTTTAATTTTTGTCTCTCTTTTTGTGTTAAATTCTCTACGATTCTCTCAATGACAGGATGCTAGATTATTACTCGATCCAAAGATAAATCTTCGGAAGAAGATTATATTAATTTAGTATCAGAGTCAAACCCTTAGTCAGAATCTGATTCCAACAATTAGAACAATCGCTAATCCAAAACGACGTTTTGATGAGCTCTCGGCAAAACGTTGGTTAGACACCGACAACCATATACGGTGAACCATAATTGTTTGATATGACAGGATTCCTCCAACAAATGTTACAGCATATGGAAGCATCACAAAGTGCTGGTTGTCGAACTTCGTGAACTACGAATAGTCTGCTACAACATGATGGCTGCCCACCACTCACACCAGCCACAGACGTTTAAGACTGGTTCACCACCGCCCACGACCACAGGCGCCATTTACATCAGCGCACCAACAATAACACCCATCTTGCAGTCCTTGACAACGCATACCCAGGATGCTAGAGCTGAGCACCTTGCTCCAGCTAGCAACAATGGCATCCTCGCTCGTGATCTCACTGCCCTGCTCAGACACACCAAGCCCTCCAAAGCGAAACTTTTTAGCGGCGACTGGTCAACGATTTTCAGCTACCCCGAGCAAACCCTACCGTCAATCATCCACATCGTGCTAGTCACCAACAGTGTAACCGGGGATTCCCTCTAAGTGTCAATTTCCAACAAGACCAACCGATCGTACATTCAAATCCAGGAGGGCCATATGTTACATATTTTGGCGATGGAGAGCGTCTAATGATTCGAGTACCATTAGAATTCCCGAATGATGATGACACTTCTGATGCACGCCGATGATTATCTCGTTGCGAAAATTACTTCTAGAGTAGTGTATTCCCCAACACGGTTGAGTCGGCCTTGCTGCGTTTTATTTACAAGTTGAAGCAGATGATTGATTTGTGCGTTTTCGCGAAGAAGAGTTTGATTTATCATGGTTCCGCTTCAAAGGATCCTAAATACACTGGGTCACCTGATCGATCTCAAGCAGACGGGGACAGTAGTCCAATATAAGGCACATTTCCAGGCTTTGTTTACTAGGATCTTATAAGTTTTTAAGTAGCAAGTAGTGGATTTGTTCAAAGCAGGACTCACCAAACATTTACAAGTCGAGGTCGAACTACAGGATCCCTCAACACTTGAGCGGGAGATGGCCTTGACACATGCATTTGAACGTCGCACAATTTCTTCAGGCTAGCCCCACTACCGCTACTCAGGGCAACGTGTGCACGCGGCCATGTGTGCACGCGACTTTTTATGCAATATTGTGACGAGGAAGCAGACCTAGAAACTGACCTTATCGACGAGTCGCTATATCGTTTAATGCCATATCCAGCTCCACCTAACCATTGACATTGACTATGGTCTATACATTCGCTTCTCAGGTGCTTCGTAGCCTCGCAGACACGAGTAGTACCCATAATTTTCTTAGCGACTGTGTCGCTTCCAGATTTGGTCTTCAGCTAAAATCAGGAGCAGCCATAACAGTTTCGATGGCTAACGGTGAGCGAGTTCGTTGTGTGGGAGCATGTTAGGGCGTTCCATCGTGATTTTAGGCGTTCCTTTTACGGGAGATTTCTTTGTCATTATGTTACGAAGTCACGACGCAGTTCTAGGCGTCCAATGGCTACTAACACTCAGACCGGTCGCATGGAACTTGCTCTCACCCTATACCCGATAGAGCCATCACTTGACGTTATCAGCCCTGCCATCAGACCCGGAGCCACACCTATCAGCACTTCCTAGTTTCACATTAGCAGACTCTCTCTTCGTTCTTCTACAAGAGTTCAACGACCTCTTTGCTGAGTCGAGTGGACTTCTGCCCACTACGTCCAGTGACCATCAAAGTAGCCTCACCCAGAATTATGATCCAGTCGTGGTACGATCTTATCGTTATCCTTACTTTTAGAAAGATGCAATCGAATTACATTGCTCACTTATACTTCAACAAGGCATTACACGCTCCACCCGCTCACCTTATTCCTCCCTAGTTCTCCTTGTTCACAAGCAGGACCAGTCTAGAATCAATCTTGGCGTTTTTTTATTGACTGTAGAAGGTTCAACTCTCGAACCATTAATGATAAGTTTCTTATACCGATGGTTAATGACCTCCTAGATGAATTACATAGGGCTACTATATTTTGCAACCTCGACCTCCGTTTTGGCTGTCATTAGGTTTACATGTACGCAACAAATGTTGAAAAGACGGCCTTTCAAACACACCACTGTCACTTCGAATTCTTGGTTATGCCATTTGGGCTGGCGAATGTCCCGTCCACGTCTCTAGGTGGTTAATGATACTACACACATGACTCAGTAGGGGTAGATCAGAGTTACTAGTAGAGTGGACTTGTTTACCATTAGAAGAAGCAACTTGGAAAGACTTCCACATCTTTCGCGAATAATTTCCTTTGTTTGAGCTTGATGATGAGCTCTTTGTTGAGACAATGAGTAATGTTACAGGCGTAACACCCATAGATTTCTTTATTGGAAATTAATATTACAGGAAACGAAATTAACAGTTTTTAGTTATATTTTTTTATTTCGTAGTATGAATAAATTCTTTAGGTTAAGTTTATTCTGTTTAAGAGGTCGTAACCCTATTAGAAAGGACATGAATAATCAGTAAGGTTTATTTTTAATTTTTGCCTCTCTCTTCTTCTTATCTTTTTTCTTTCAATGACGGGATAAAGGGTTGTTACTCGATCCTTTTCGGAAGGACATTATATCATGCGATCTATCAACTGGTTAATCTTCCATATGCATAATTAAATTCTAAAGTAACTATTTATACGGGTCTATTAGCCTCCTTGTTTTTTGTGAGCATCAAGTGCTCATGTCATAACTTCACTTCAAAATAGTCATAGTTTTGAAAAAAAATATTTTACTTTTAAGTTTGGTTGTATTATGATGCAAAGTAAATGCTTCAATCTTCGTTTATGAAGGTTATAGAGATAAAACGTAACGGAAAATTACAGTGAGTGGTGGCCGACCAACATCACGAGCTAGAGCTCGGATGATAACTGTCAACGAGAGAAGTTTTCATATTCATTTTCAATATTCAATATGTCAATCAAAAACCTAGAGACCACTATTTATAAAAAATTAATCAACCCTAAACCTAATACCCACCCAAACTACCCCTTAAATATATAGTTAATAGTATTCAAGTAAACCTTAAAGCATATGCAACAAACTGTTTCAGCCTTGATGTTTGCATTTGAATTTATATAACTCTATTATTAAAGGACCCTTACTACTTGCAGTTGTAGTATTCCTCACAAGGAAGCTGCATTGAAGTTCTCTGATGAGGTTGATCCCTCAGCGAAGGTGATTGATTGGTCTAATTGTGATGGCTGTTTTATGATTTTGTCGTGTTTTCGTCTTTTACGGTCGAACATTTTTTTAAAAACTATGTATTTAATTGATTTGATTTCTGTTGAACGATTGCAGTCTATTGGGGCTGTTAATTGCATTATAAGGAGAAAATCCAATGGCAAATTATGCGGTTAATACTGATTATGTTGGAGCCATCTCTGTTATTGCGAATGGACTCAGAGGTACATAGAGATTGGACTAAGTTGTTGATTATTTTATTACTAGTTTTATTTATAATGACTCTCTAGTTTACTAAATATTTTATTAGCAGATGTTTGATATATGACAACAAACGTGAAAATGGAAGGGAAGTAAAAGGTATTTTTTCAAAGAATCTGGTTGAATTATAACGATCATTGGTGTTTGTGTTGATCACAGAACGTTTGTGATTGATATATTGATAGGAATGTGTTCGTTGTTTTGCAGATTTTTGTCAAACATTTGTGGTATTGATTCAATATATTCATAGGAATGGTTAATAGGGACACATTTGCTTTTACAGGTTGAAGTAAAAATATAGTCACAACTGATTCACGTTTAGTTGGTAGGGTTTTTGTCATAATTGGTGCTGGGGGAGCTGGCAAGGCAGTGGCTTATGGAGTAAAAAAGATGGGAGCAATGAATATACTCATGTTTTGCAGGTTTACTAGTAGTTCTTTCTTCTACTTCAATCTTATCATTTGGCACGTATCTGTTCTATGAGATGTTGGGTTCTCCTCTCTTATCATGGTCTTTAATGGTTCTTTCTATTTTCTCATTTTAACTCCGGTTTTGTGGAGATTATTATGCTCTTTGTATTCTCTCTGCCCCTCCTTCCTATTTTGGCATGAATGTTGTCTGCCTGCAATCCTTCTGATTTTATTATTTCTCTGATTATAAATCTATAGCCAGACGATCTACACCAGGCCAAGGAAGCTATGTCCACTTCTTCCTGGAAATTCAATGCCGATTCTCCTCTTCACATCATCACTTGCAAGAATGTGAAATCTACCCCTACATATTTCTTAATCGCCGTCACTTATCTTAAATTACGATTTTACCCATAGAAACTAGTTGACTTCTTTTTTACTCAATACATTTTACCCATAGAAATTAATTAAATTATATTCGTACTAGTGCAAATTTTAAAATTACATTTATCCCCTATATTGTCTTAAATTACATTTGTACACATCAAATTTCTTAATTTACATTCTACCCAATTCTACATTAATACTTATACAATTTCTCAATTTACAGTTTATCCCTAAATTTTCTCAAATTACAATTAGTAGACACCGACAACCATACACGGTGAACTAGAATTGTTTTAATTACAATTCTAGTTCACCGTGTATGACTAATTTATTAGAAAGTAATATTATATGAAACAAAATTAGTAGTTTTAATTACAATTTCTTATTTCGTAGTATGACTAATTTCTTTATTTAAATTAGGTTAAGTTTATTTAAAAGGTTGTAACCCTAAGAGAAATGACATGATTAATCAATAATGTTTATTTTTAATTTTTGTCTCTCTTTTTGTGTTATATCTTTCGAATTCTCTACGATTCTCTCAATGACAGGACGAGAGATTATTACTCGATCCAAAGATAAATCTTTGGAAGAAGATTATATTAATTTAGTATCAGAGTCAAACCCTTAGTCATAATCTGATTCCAACAATTAGAACAATCGCTAATCCACAACGACGTTTTGACGAGCTCTCGGCAAAACGTTGGTTAGACACCGACAACCATACACGGTGAACTAGAATTGTTTGATATGACAGGTTTCCTCCAACAAATGTTACAGCAGATGCAAGCATCACAACGTGCTGGTTGCTGAACTTCGTGAACTAAGAATAGTCTGCAACAACATGATGGCCGCCCACCACTCACACCAGCCATAGACGTCTAAGACTGGTGCACCACCGCCCACGACCATGAGTGCCATTTACATCAGCGCACCAACAATAACACCCATCTTGCAGTCCTTGACAACGCATACCCAGGATGCTAGAGCCGAGCACCTTGCTCTGGCTAGCAACGACGACATCCTCGCTCGTGATCTCACTGCCCTGCTCAGACACACCAAGCCCTCCAAAGCGAAACTATTTGTACCCTACATTCTCTTTAATTAATTATGTGCCCTATATTTTCTTAAATTGCATTGTAAACCCTCAATTTACTTTAATTACATAAGTACCCTAATGTTTCTAAAATTACATCACAATCCCTCAGTTTATTTTAATTGCATTTGTGCCCTACATTCTCTTTAATTAATTATGCGCCCTACATTCTCTTTAATTAAATATGAGCCCTATATTTTCTTAAATTGCATTGTAACCCTCAATTTACTTTAATTACATAAGTACCCTAATGTTTCTAAAATTACATCACAATCCCTCAATTTATGTTAATTGCATTTGTACCCTACATTCTCTTTGATTAATTACCTTTTTTGCACGTGTTTGAAATTTCATTGTAACCCCACATGTCCTTTAATTACAGTTACGAACAAACTTTCATAAATTACACTTTGATCCCTTCATTTTGTTCAATTTTGTGCCCTAAATTTTAGCCAATTACATTTTTAGTCCATCAATTTTCTCAAATTACACTGTAACCCATCAATAACTTTAAATAATAACGTCTCCTATATTTTCTTAAAAATACATTTTATTCTTCTTTAATTAAATTGTACCCTAAATTTTTAGTAAATTACATTTTAACCTCGGAATACATTTTATTCCCTCAAAATCATTAAAAAAGAACTGTTTAAGCACCTCCTTTTATACAGAGTTGACTGAGCCAACCAAACCAGATTCGTGGTTTACCATGTTGATCTAAGTATCAATATAAATTGCTTTATATTATTATATTGTCAAAGAAATTACCAACTAATTTGCACATCCCACAAGCTGTTGGATTAATTAAATCAATCAAACTAACAAGGACCACCAACAGATGCTATCAGTATCGGCACTTGCTTAAACGATAATGGACCCCGAAGATAGAATTCCGACCTTCCCGAGAGTAACAAGGATTGTATATGAAATTGTTAATTGTATCAGCACATACCATTTTGAATCTTATAAGTATACTCACATATTTCACTAATATCATATAGTTCCCCCTAGCGATGTAGAAAATATCGTTTTTGTGTTGAAAATCACCACATTTTTTCACTGATTTACCGCTAAGCTAAGTAGATTGATCCAGTGAAATCAGATTTCCACAAGCAAAAATGTTTTAGCAGTACTTTATAATTTCTCATAGCTGGAAAACTTTCACAAAAAAAATACAACGATAAGAGGGATGATTTGAGTGAGGTAGTTACCTCAGCTCTCCAAAATCTTCTCATAGAAAAGCAAGGTAGCCTCTGACTGAAGAACGTCTTCTTTGGTGACACGGTGAACTTCAGAATCCGAAATTGCAAACCAATGTTGTTGATCATCATGCCGCACACTTCTGTAAACTGTATAATGACCACTTCCAGCTCGACCAAAATGCTCCACAACAGAAACTAGTCGATACAGGCAAGTCATGGTTGTTATATCCGCCTGCATGAATTTAGAACCTTTATATAACTCAAACCTTGTGGGCAGTAGCTAGAATCCACACATCAACACTGAGAATGAGCAATAACCAACATGTTTGCATCCTCTAGAACTCATGGTTATCCACTGACACGTGATTTGAGTTTCTCATGAGTTATTGCTCATTCTCAAAATATCATCCAAACTTGATTAATACAGGTTCATTCATCATAAACCACTACACATTACCAATGTGGTAAATCCTCAAAACCAATAATTCGATAAAATGATTCATTTTAAATTCCTTGTCAAACCTACCTTCCCATCAAAGGTCGTGGGTGCATCAGTCCTTAATATATCTGTGCAGTCTTCGGAATATGGAAAACAAGACTCTCCAGGAACACTCTCCACTTGACCTTCAGATTTTGATTTGATTGGAACATCTTGTGTGGAAAAACTTCCTCCCATTGGTCCATGAATGTTATTTAGATTTTCTCTCTGATACTCCATTCTGTAGAAGTAGGAGCCAAGACTTAGATTAGCATGCCCTTGTCTCACTGGCCCTCTTTGCAAATTTTGGTTCAAATCTCTTATTTCCACCCCAGACGCCATAAATGGAAATAGGTCCAATAAAAATGGAAACGAGATATGTCCCTGCAATCACCAACAAGGAGTGTTCAGCATAATTGTATAAAGAAATGTAAATCTTACAGCATTGTCAAAGACTCCTTCCTAAGGAAAAAAAATATGTTTCAAGAGTTGGTCATGAGTCATGTCCAACTGATAAACCTCTTGTGAGGATTTACATATTCAAGAAGAAATAAAAGGCTTGAGAAGTCACTGGTTGTAACAGAATAACTAGTTTTAAGTTTTGAGTGGCTGCTACGTGAGCAGTTGAAACGAGATGGGTATAGGTATAAACAATAAAGAGAGAAGGAAAAAGGTAGGTAGAAAAGTGTGGTGGAGACTGGGGGTCTTAGTAACCTCTATGCAATACATTGAAGTGTAGTCCATTGAATAATACATTGGGAACAATAGAGAGGACTTCTCAGTAGCATTTGGGTGATATTTTGTATCTCCTGTATTTCGTTTTTCTCTTTTCAAAACTGGGGCAAGAAGAGGCAGCAAGGGATCCAACCATTTTGGTAGCACTGTCTTGGGAGGTTCTGGAAAAGCTGACGAGAGCGGAAACTTAAATAAACGACAATCGATTTGCAACACGATTTGGTGGAAGTTTGAGAAAAGTTTGATAAAATTACATAGATCGAGGGAAGCTTATCGGTATACATGAGCAGCTTACAAAGCTCATAGCAAGAATGGAATTAGGTCAACTGCCAAACAGTCCAAACACTCATAGCCGCAACACGATAATTGTGAATATTAATTGAGAATATCTTCATAGTAGATTAGAGCTACCGATCTTTGGCGGAAGTGTGGAAGAGGGATGGATTTGTAGGGCAGAAAGATCGAAGGAGGATGATCATGTTGAAGCGGCTGTGGTTTATTTTGAAGAACCAGCGTTATCCTGGTTCCAATGGGAGAATTGAAAGACCTTTTTAGACGTGGTATGAATTGAAGAAATTGACAAACTCATTTAGGGTTTCAGGAGAAAAATTGGGGGTGACAAATTATTTACGATGAAGCAACAAGGGACAGCGGAAGAGTAGGGCCTAGTTTGAATCTGAATCTGAATCTGAGTGGGTGCCTGATGAAATTTTGGTGAATGCATTCCTGAATGATCAGAAAAGTGGGATTAAATGGAATGTAAAGTTGATGCAACCCTCGGGATTAAGGGAGTTAATGCCTGCGACTCAAATTGTGGAAGACAGAAACTTCATAAGCAGGGGTGAAAATAATAGTGGAGTTCGAACGGTGGTCAGACTATTTCGAGGATATGAAGTTGGTAGTAAATTGCAGGCATTGAACAAGCAAGCTGTTCCAAGAGATTTAAAAATATAGTTCCTAGAAGGTTAATGAGGCAGAGATGGAGATTTAGAGAGACCAAGGTCTTTGCTGTAGATGCAATGAAAATTTACGGAGGGACATCAATGCAAGAAAAAAATGATGCAAGTACTTATTCAGGATGAAGGGAAAATTCATCCAATACTAGAAGGAAAACAAATGGTAGAGGAAGAAGCACAAGAGATGTTAGAGGAAACAGTGGAATTGTCTCTGAATTTTATGAGGTTATCTGCTCCACAAGATATGATATTATGGAGTACTATGAGATTATCCAAGTCGAAAACATAGCGACGCAATTTTATTTCCAACAAAGTATTTGCAAGTTTGAAACTACCGTTAAATAGAACTGTAAAATATGGGAAATTGATGGGTGACAGAGATTCAATTCCTCGCACTGGAATTTGTATAAATGTTCACTTGTGTTGCCAGAGTTGGAAATTTTAGAGGAGTTTTTGCCAGTTGACTTATGTAATATTAGAGATGCAATGTGATGACACAAACATCACCGAGCATGGGCGTTTTGGAAAATTTTACAGGAGAAAGATAAATCCTTAACGGTTTGCAGCATAGTGGAGCGCGAGGAGGTTATATCCTGGACAGCAACAAAGCGTGAGAGGAGGGGCAGAAAGTAGTATAAATAAGAGTGGTTTACATATAGAACGATATATATATATTTTGATAAATGATAGACTATCTTTCTCTTCTAATTTCTATGGTAATTTCCGGAAGTTGGGTCGTTTCAGGTTCTAATCGAGACAGAGAGTTTTACTCGCATCAATTTGGTATCAGAGCGTAGGAAGCGATGGCGAAAAATGCAGCGAAGACGGACAAACTGGATGCGTTGGAAAAAGAAGCAGTAGAAATTAAAAGTTTAGTCGATAAGCATACTGAACTTTTGGACGGTTTGGGAGAAAGATTGGGCAAAATCGAGGAGTTGCTGAAAAACTTACCTGAATGGATGGCAGAGCTAACCCACCATAGACAAGGGAAAGAGAATCATCTTGATACAGATTCTGGTGTTCCGTCTTCAACCAACTTTAAAGGTAAAAGGCCGGTGAGTTTTCCTCCTGAACCGGGACTGAAGAGAGGAGAAACAAGCAAGCCACCCCATGAAAACCTGTTCGCGGAGCAGAGAGACTATCGAGATGGAAACAGATTAGGCCGTGAATCAAATAGTTGGGGAAATGATCGGAGATTCAACGGCGGGTGGCAATCTAGAACTGTCGGCGATTGGTGTCCGAGAACAGATCTGCCGGTGTTTCATGGAGAAGGTTGGGAAGCTTGGAGTAAGAAGGCCGAAAGATTTTTGAGATTGGGCCATTTGCAACCTGAAAATAGAGTTCACGTAATATCAGATTACTTCGTAGGAAAAGCCTGAGAGTTCTTTGATTGGCTTTGTGATGAAGAGCCCAATTTGTGGTGGGAAGAGCTTAAACAGGCCTTAGGGCAAAGATTCGGGCCAAGAGAAATTAGATCTGTGCATGAACAGTTGATGGGCTTAAAACAAAATGGATCTGTAGAGAAGTATGGAGATAATTTCCAAACGTTAGCAGCCTGTATCCGCGGAATGGATCGAGAAACCAGCTTGGGAGCTTTCTTAAATGGACTCTCTCCTGAATTGCAAGATGACGTTAGAATAATGAGGCCCATTAACGTGTATGAGGCTTGGACACTAGCCCTAATGTATGAAAATAAATTGAAGGGCCGTCCCATGAAGAAAGAATGAATACCCCATCATACTTACAAACCCCAGAATAGCCCAGTAATTACCAATATTTCTGCACCAGCCCAAGCGTATTTCCATAAGCCAGAGTGGGGAGCAGCTAGGGCAAATTTTGGGCCTAGGGTACCTTCAGCTCCAACGACGAGCAACAATCTCCGAGCGCCGACATCGCAGGCGGAAAGGCAGAGGCGAAGAGAAGCAAACTTGTGCTTTAGATGCGGAGAAAGGTGGGAACCCGGTCATCGATGCAAGGGAGTTTTAAAAATGTTGGAAACGACAAAAGCAGAAGATTTAGACAACGAGACAGAAGTTCAGACAGATCCAATTTTGGAACCAATTTGCGATGAGGCTGGCGACGGACTTATGCTTCTTGAAGCTGCGGTTTCTCTTAACGCCATAGCAGGAGTGGACGGGTCCAAATCGTTCAAAATAAGAGGTACGATATTTCAAAATGAAGTTATAATTCTTATTGATTCAGGGACTACTACATCCTTTGTTAGCTGCGAATTGGTTGAGAAATTGAAAATGGAGAAACAAAATATTAATGCCTTTACGATCAAGGTGGGAGACGGATTCTGTACTGCAATTAAGGAGATTTGCAGAAACGTTCCAATTATCTTGCAAGGGTTAGTATTTGAATTAGATTTAATTCTGTTTCCAATACCTAGTGTGGATATTGTACTCGGTATAAATTGGCTTAGGCAGCGGGGAACTATTCAAGCCAATTTTAATCAATTATGGTTGAAATTTTATGTTCGGGACGTTTTGCACACATTTTCGGGAGAGCCAAATTTGAGTTTGCAACGGATTTCTCTGAGGCGAACGACTAAACTATACAAAGGTGGAGAACAATGCTATTTTGTTGAAATTCAGAGTCTCGGCAGAATTGAAGATCAAAAAAACAGTGAAGTATCTCCTTTGCTCGACCAACTACGGCTGGAATTCCCTAATGTCTTTACAAGAGAAGATGAATTGTCACCCTTCCGTTCTCATAATCACACTATTCGATTGGTGGAAAATGCACATACTCCTCACATTAGACCGTATCGGTATCCACATGGGCAGAAGAATGAAATCGAAAAAATGATTCAAGATATGTTATCGGTTGGTTTCATCCGTCCGAGCTGAAGTCCATTCTCTAGTCCTCTCCTGTTGGTAAGGAAAAAAGATGGTGGATGGAGATTTTGTGTGGACTATAGGGAGCTCAATAAAATCACGATTGCGGATAAGTTTCTGATTCCAGTTATTGAAGAGCTAATTGATGAATTGTTCGGTGCAAGATATTTTACAAAATTGGATCTTAAGAGCGGATATCATCAAGTAAGAATGGTGGCAGAGGATATTGAAAAGACTGCTTTCCGAACACACGAAGGCCATTATGAATTTCTAGTAATGCCGTTCGGTCTCAAAAATGCCCTGACAACTTTTCAAGCTCTAATGACCGACATTCTCAAACCATATTTAAGACGATTCGTGTTNATAAACCGGGTCGAGAAAATGTAGTGGCGGATGCATTATCAAGACGAGGAGGGTGGTCGGACATGGAATTATTCCAATTCCATTAATCTCTACCGATATTTTTGGATACCGATACACTTAAATGTGATATTGCTGCCGATCCTAATTTGAGCAATATTCTTAAAGCTTTGAAAGAGGGTACAAATCTCGATCACCGGTATGAATTGAATAATGACATTCTTTTGTATAAAGGCAAGATTTTGATTCCTCAAACTTCGTTATTAAAATCTAAACTCTTAGAGGAGTTTCACAACTCTCCCATCGGAGGACATTCAGGTGTGTATCGCTTTTACAAGCGTATTAGTTCCAATGTATATTGGAAAGGATTGCTTCCGGACGTTAAAAAGTCAGTGGCAAATTGTGTCATTTGCCAACAAAATAAGGTGGAGTCAACAAACCCGGCCGGCCTTCTTCAACCGCTACCTATTCCGAGTTTAGTTTGGGAAGATATTTCGCTCGATTTTATCGAATCTTTGCCAAACTCTTTGGGTTTTGACTCATTACTAGTGGTAGTTGACAGACTGACTAAATTTGCACATTTTATTCCATTGAAGCATCCATGCTCATCGAAGCAAGTGGCTGCTGTTTTTTGCCATGAAATTATTCGTCTTCACGGTGTTCCGAGAAGCATTGTAAGTGATCGAGATAAAATCTTCACTAGCTTATTTTGGAAAGAAATATTTCGACTACAAAATACTCGATTACATATGACGTCATCATATCACCCTCAATCCGATGGCCAAACCGAAGTCGTCAACCGTTGCCTTGAAACATATTTGCGTTGTTTTTCTTCTCAACATCCGAAGCAATGGGCCCGGTGGATTGGTTGGGCAGAATATTGGTACAATACTAATTACCATAGTTCCATTAATATGACACCATTTAAAGCACTCTATGGTAGAGATCCCCCGACATTAATTCGTTATTGTGGAGGTAAGACGGTAGTAGGCTCGGTAGATCAGCAATTGAAAGAACGAGATAGCATTTTGCAAACACTTCGTCAAAATTTGGTAAAGGCACAAGAGCGGATGAAGAAATCGGCGGATGAATCACGTATTGAGCGATATTTCGAGGTTGGGGACAAGGTTTGGCTAAAACTTCAGCCGTATAGGCAAACGTCGGTAACCAAACGAACAAATCAAAAGTTAGCTCCCCGATATTTTGGTCCATTCGAAATTGAGAAGAAGGTGGGAAGTGTTGCTTATCGACTTCTTTTGCCTCAAGGATCCAAAATTCATCCGGTTTTCCATGTTTCTAAATTAAAAAAGGTTATGGGAGACCAAACATCTTCTACACAACCGTTAGTTTGGCATTATGGATCATCTATTGATACATTCCCGGAAGAGGTTATCAATTTTCGCAAAGTGGGAAATAGGCATGAAGCATTAATCAAATGATTTAATCAAACCGACGACGAGGCAACTTGGGAGGATGTACAAGAATTAACCAAACAATTTCCAGAATTTAACCTTGAGGACAAGGTTGCTGTTGAAGGGGGGAGTATTGATGACACAAACATCACCGAGCAAGGGCGTTTTGGTAAATTTTACAGGAGAAATATAAATCATTAACGGTTTGCAGCATAGTGGAGCGCGAAGAGGTTATATCCTGGACAACAACAAAGCGTGAGAGGAGGGGCAGCAAGTAGTATAAATAAGAGTGGTTTACATATAGAACGATATATATATATTTTGATAAATGATAGACTATCTTTCTCTTCTAATTTCTGTGGTAATTTCCGGAAGTTGAGTCGTTTGAATTCTTGCAGGTTCTAATCGAGACAGAGAGTTTTACTCGCATCACAATGGTTAGAAACAATGGGAAATATGTTGATAAACTGGAAATTACAAATAATGAAATGTAAATTGGATGGGAAAATAATCTGTATTAAGGGAGGCCAATCATATACCAAAGGCAAATATCCTTGAAAACCATGTTGAGCACAGTTAGAAAAGAAAAGCAAGGATTGTGTGGATTGAGTTAGATAATCTGGAAAATACAGAAGAAATACAATTACCTGCTCAATCGGAAGAAATTAAGGCACTTTTACAGCAATATAATTAAGTATTGAATGTGCCTGTGGGGCTGCCTCCTTGCAGACTTCAAGATCATGCAATTATTCTTAATGAAGGAAGAATGAAAATTAATGCACGACCATATAGGTATTTGGTAATAAAAAAAATAAGATGTAAAGGTTGGTGAAAAAAATGTTGTAAGACAGAATAATTCAGCCAAGTCCCAAAAGATAAGAGTTGAAAATTTTGTGTTGATTATAGCGCTTTGAATCAGGAGACAATTAAAGATAAATATCCTGTATCGGTAGTTGAAGAGTGATTAGAAGAGCTCCATGGTGCCAAAATATTTACCAAATTGGATTTAAAATATGGTAATCATCAAATAAGAGTTAAGAAGGAGGACATATATAAAACACCTTTATAACACATGAAAGTCATTATGAATTTAGGTCATATCGGTCTAAAGAATGCACCATCTACTTTTCAATCTTTGATGAATAAGGTATTCAACCGTTAATAAGGTATCCAAGATTTATAGCAAATCTTGGAAAAAAACATTTGGACATTTGAGAAATAACTTACAAATTCTAGCCAATGAACAAATATATGTTATCAAGAAAAAAATGTTCATTTGCAAAAAAAAGGAGTTGCAGTATCTAGGGTTTATAATTTCCCAAGGAGTTGCAGTAGACCTGAGCAAAGTTCAAGAATTGATTAATTGGACAGTGCCCAATTCACTCAAACAGTTAAGGGGATTTTTGTGGTTGACAAGATATTAACGGAAATTTGTCTTCGGCTATGGTTGTATAGTGTTGCCACTTACAAAGTAGCTTAAAAAGGCAAATGTTGCTGGAGCGAAGAAGCAGAACCAGCTTTTAATAAACTCAAAAAGGCTATGTAATCTTTTCTGGTGTTGGCTTTACCCAATTTTGATGAAGAATTTGCTGTAGAAACCGAGGTGTCGTGTAGTGAATTGGGAGCTGTTTTGATGTACAATCAGCATCATATTGCTTTTTTTCAGTCAACGATTGTCAAACAGGAGAAACTTAAATCAATTTATGAAAGGCAATTGTGTTAGCCATAAGAAATGGAGACCATATTGTCTGAAATTTTTAATGGAGCAGAGAATAATGGCTACAGTTCATAAAAAATGGGTTCTTAAAAACTAGAGATTATAATTTTGAGATGCCATATAAACCCCGAAAAAGAAAATAAGGTGGCGTCTCTAGAAAGGGAGGTGAGAATCCTGAACTTTTTGAATTGTTCGAATTATCTTGTTATGGTATATCTTCTCGGAAGGATTTTGAAGATCAATTGGAAGTAGATGAAAAAATAATGAATATGAAGAAACAATTGCTTAAAGGAGACACTAGTTATATGGGGTTTTGTTACTTAATGGTAAGCTGTACAAAAATAACAGGAAAGTAATATCTCAACCCCAAATTCTAGAATTATTTCATCCTAGTCCGTTGGGAGGTCATGGAGGGGTGAAAAAGATGTGGCTGCCAATTTCTATGGAAGTATTCTGGTTTGGAATGAAGATGGGATATTCAGGAATTTGTGCAAAATTGCACAGTATGTCAAAAGAACTAGTATGAAGCTCTCTCCCATGCTGGTTTAATCAAGAGGATATTTGGGAGGATATTTTAATGGACTTAATCGAGAAACACCCAAATCAAAAAGATATAATGCAGTGATGGTTCTGGAAAATGGACTTAGTAAATATGCTCATTTATAGCATTGCAGAACCCTAATTCAACTCGTACATTTGCTGGAAAGTTTTAAGTTTGGTTACACATAATGCAAATACTATTGCATAGGATAGAAATANATTTTGGAAATAAGTCTAGTTAGTCTATTTTGGAAAGAGATGTTTAAAATGCATAAGGTGTTACAAACCTAAGGCCCGTTAAGTCTAGTTATTTATTATTATTTCTTATTTCTTAGTTATTTCTTTAATTGTCATTTTAATTAAATTAGATGGTCAGTTTAGTCTTTTTATATTCAATTAGGTCAGATGATCAGTTTGGTCTTTTTATATTTAATTAGGTCAAAAATTAGGTCAAAGTCTATTTAAAGAGTGTCAACCCTAAGTAATGAGACAATTAGTAAAAATCAAGTATTTCATTTCTTTAGTTAGCCTTTTCTTTCTTTAGTTAATTTTCTCTCTTCTTATTTCTCTCAATTGTTTCCTCAATGAATGGAAAAACGGTAGTTTTTCGCAGAGGGGAGTGATGTTACGGATCTAAGGCCCGTTAGGTCTAGTTATTTATTATTTTTTCTTATTTCCTTAATTGTTATTTTAATTAAGTTAGATGGTCAATTTAATCTTTTTATATTCAATTAGGTCAGAAGGTCAGTTTGGTCTTTTTATATTTAATTAGGTCAATAATTAGGACAAGTCTATTTAAATAGTGTTAACCCTAAGTAATTAGACAATCAGTAAAAATCAAGTATTTTATTTTTTTAGTTAATTTTCTCTTTTCCTATGTCACTCAATTGCTTCCCTAATAAATGGAAAAGAACTAGTTACTCGTTTCAGGGATAAACCTTTGGACGAGAATCCTAACAATTTGGTATCAGAGCCAAACTCTTTTTCCGAATTGGAGAGCATGTTTCTTTTCATGGAATCCCTAGAAAAACTGGTGCAGGCGAATCACGAATGCAACAATTTCAGATTTTTCAGATCGGAATCGAGCCACCAGGGCCGGAAGCCACGCAAAAAGCGCCTGCCACATATTCCCAGATTCAAGCGCTCCCACTACCGCCGACAACCGCCTGTGCCCCGCAGCCATAACCAACCGAAATCGCTTCGGCGTTGTCCACGCGGGCAGGCCTGAGATCGGCACAATCTGCGGCCTTGCCTGCACCGCGCACTGCCCTGTCCAAACAGACAACCACCGTTGTTCTCGGCTTATGCACCAGTGCCAACGCTGAATACACGTCTGTCCAACCATCGATGCTGCTTTTCGCGACCCCACGCCCTTGATCGGCCCACCTCCATCAGCTATGTTTACATTCGATCCTGGCCCACCTTCGTCTTTCGCAACGACTTTCAATCTTTTCAACTTGAGGACAAACTGTTTTTTGCAGAGTGGAGTGATGTTACGGACCTAAGGCCTGTTAGGTCTAGTTATTTATTGTTATTTTAATTAAGTTAGATGATCAGTTTAGCCTTTTCATATTCTATTAGGTCAGATAGTCAGTTTGATTTTTTTATATTTAATTAGGTTAAAGATTATGTCAAGTCTATTTAAAGAGTGTCGAGGCAATCAGTAAAAATCAAGTATTTCATTTCTTTAGTTAGTTTTTTCTTTCTTTAGTTAATTTTCTCTCTTCTTATTTTTCTCAATTGCTTCCCTAGTGAATGGAAAAATAGTAGTTACTCGTTTTAGGGATAAACTCCATGACAAAGATCCTAACATGGGGCAATGTTGAAATTTAGTTCTGCCTACCATCTACAAAGAGATGGACAATCGTAAGTTATAAACAAAACCATGGAGACATGCTTGAGGTAGAAAAAATGGGTTTGGTGGCTGTGTTCGGCAGAATTTTGGTGTAATTCATCATATCATTAAGCTATAAAAACTTTACCATTTCGAGCAGTGTATAAACACGACCCACCTTCCAAATTCCAATTGGATAACAATAATACTAGGTCATAACAATGGAGGATCAACTAAAGGAAAGAAATGAAGCTTTGAATTTGTTGAGAAGCCATTTACATAGAGCTAAGTTGTTGATGTCTAGCAAACAAGAGAAGAAGAAACATCGAATATGGGAAGGGAAAATGAGTTTAGTTGAAAATACAGTAGTGCAGACAAAAGTCCTTAACTGCAAAGAGAAGTCAGAAACTATGTCCACGATTTTTTAAACTCTTTAAGATCTTTTGTAAAATTGTTGCTAGAAACGTCTAGACTTCAGTGTTTTTCATGTTTTCATTACTTTGAAAAGTATATGGAGAAATCAAGTAGAACCAATGCCAGAAGGTTTGACGGGTGAAATCGAATGGAAAGTGGAACCTGAAACCCTGTTAGATGTTCGCCAACAGCGTACGGATTTAACTAAGGTGGATGCGTTAATCAAGTGGAAGGAACATGGAAGGATTTTGAGCAGATCTGTCAGCAATTTCCGCATTTCAACCTTGAGGACAAGGTTTCTCAATAAGCAAAAAATAATGATAAACCTCTTGTGATGTTTACATATTCAAGAAGAAATAAAAGGCTGGAGAAGTAACTAGCTGTAACTGAATAACTGGTTTTAATTGGTTGATATGTGAACAGTTGTAACAAGATGAGTATGGTATACACAATAAAGAAAGAAGGAAAAAAAGGTAGGTAGAAAAGTGTGGTGAAGAGTGGGGGTCTCTCAAATATCCTTTGTAATACATTGAAGTGTAGTCCATTGAATAATACATTAGGTGCAGCATAGAGGGTTTCTTTATAGCATTTGGGTGACATTTTGTATCTCCTGTATTTCATTTTTCTCTTTTCAAAACAGAAAAGCAGGAAGAGGTTACAAGGGATCATACCACCAACTTCCCCTTAAAATATGGACAGAAAGAAAAAACTTCAAATTTTGGAATGAAAATCTATTATTCCCTAACAAAGTATAATCATTTGGTGCCTGGAGAATTGTTACCGATGACAACCTACTTCCACGCACATAAAAAGCAACAGTTTATGACATCTTTTGTACAATGGACAATATTTTAAGAAGTAAAGAAGCAATGAGAACATACTCCTAGTATAATTATCAATGTCTAAAAAGAAAATCATCACTGTGAATAACTGATAAAAATCACATCTAATAAATTAAAACAAAGAAAATTCATAATATGGAGACAGTGGACTATCTTGGCGTGTCTATACTTCCAGGATCCTAGTTCATGTTGAGTTCATAATATGGAAGTACCTTAAGTTTAATGCTTTCTCCAAAGATATTCATAGTAGCTCGTTTAAGATGAAGGCATAAAATCTGTCCTGGAAAAAAACTGAATTATGTATTTTGTTTTGGGTTTAAAGTATAAATATCAATTGAAACATTTGATCTTCTAGTAGAATCAACTTCCAGAATACGTATTGAATAATGTAATATTTCTTTAACATGACAATAGCACCAAGCAAAGTTTTCACCAGCCTTGTGCATCAAAATGTATCTAAAACGTTTTGTAGAACATAAAGTTGACAACTATTTCCCTTTCTTTAAAGATCTCCCCAGGTCCACTCAGAGAAGTAGACTAGTAAACATGTAAAAGTATTCAGATTCTTGAATAAAATCAATTAGGTGCTAAAGTTCAAATAACACGAACAAACCGAAAATGGTTTCAACGAATCCATATTCTAGCCTTAAATCAGTTGACTAAAATGTGCTAAAATGCTGCTGATTTTATCTACAGGTTAGAAACCGCAATACATATCCTTGTACAATAAACTTCTAGGAAAGAGAGATAAGATTGAACAATAAAAGTGTACCTTTGGACTACGAGCAATACTTAGTTGCTTCCATGTACGTGAGAACTTATTTGACCAAGGAAGTTTCTGTAGATGAATGATTTTTCTACAATCGCAAGAATCATGATTATAACACATTCTGACTTTTTTAATCTCCATCTGAGAAAGGAATAGTAGAAAAGCAATATTAAAGTTTATGAAGTTACCGACCTACAAAATTGAAACACACAAACAGTAGATTCTTTATTGGCAACTAGTAAAAAAATACGGGTCAAAATCAGTTCAGTCCAAATAAAAAAACCGAACCGCACCAACATACCGGTTCGATTATAGTTTGGTTTTAGAATGGTCAAAACCAAAATATTTGGTTCGTTTTTACTTTTTAATTAAAAATAATAAGGTAACCTGAACCGAAGTGACTTCAATATTAAAATAATAAAAATTGAAAAGATAAATTATAAAACTTACAATTGTTTTGTTTAACTTCATCTAAAACCTAGTTGTTGATTTTTGATGAATAGATTAGATATTTCGATAACTGACCGACACTGACCAAAAAAACCAAGAAATAACAGACTGACACCGAGTTAACAAAGCCCAAATGCCCAAAATCAATAACAAAACCAAAACCAAAACCAAACAAAAAAAACCGAAAACTGATCTTACACCCACCCGAAAACCAGACAACCTCTAGGTTTGTTATTGGTTTTCTAAATATAACACCAATCCAAATTCAGTCAAACCTAACATCACACCAAAACAATGGACCATTTCTACTCCTAGTAAAAAGTGAGTGAGGAAATAAAGGAAAAAAACAAACTTCAAATCAATTGACAATTAATATAAGGATTTTCTTGTAATAAAGTACAAGGTCTTTTAGTAAGATAACAATTGGATTTGGGACAATAATAGAACTTTTTGCAAGGAAAAAAGGATACCAAAAAAATCTACCTGATCAACAAGTCAGAGTTCATGGTTTCTCTCATTTTTTTACTTCAATCTTGAAGAACCAATCTTTACAAATATCAGGACAGCCAAATGTTTTTCCATGCCATTTTTTTATTTCTTTTAATGGGGGCTTTGCGTCTTTTGGGTCTCCAATGTTGTATAGCTCTTTATTTAACATATTTCACATTTTTAATATATATATACATATATATGTATATATATATGTCTGATCCAAAGTTACTCAAAAACACAATTTGAAAAACAATTTTCAAATCATCAAGTGTAAAGCAAGTTAAATTCTAATAACTAACTAATGAATCATGAAAACCTTTTTAACTATGAAACCATTCACACACTTCAAGAACTCCATTATATCTCTCTTCAAATATTTTATGGCAGAATGTTGCAAATATTTTAGGTTTATTTTAGGAGTTATCATCATTAATATTAAGCATAATCTTAAAGGTATTTTAGGTATTTAAATTAGGGTTTATTCTCTATAAATAATGGTCACGAAGTTTGTCATTGGTATATTTTTAATTGAATGAAAAAGAGTTATCTTTCTTGCAATCTCGTGGTCAGCAGAACAACTAACAGCCAAGTCATGGTGCATTCATTTTCCTTTTATTTTCTATTTGTTAACATTTTTCGACGATGAGCAAGCTTTGGCGCTCAACAATAGTATCAAGGGTATTCTAATCCTGACCGGAATTGATCGACTCTGTCCTAGCATGACTTGAGGAGATAGTGAGGAACATATAAAAAATCATGACTTAGCCAACATTACATAGAACAGATTTTTAGCGTGTTACCAATCCTGAAAACAAGTATACAAATAGCTTGGCCTACACAAAGGAGTTCCAGCAAACAAAGAATCCATCCATCAAGCTCCGAGCACCAAACGAAAACTAAATTAACAAGGCAACCACTAAGAGAAAAGGGATCCAAGCATATTACGAAAAACAAAGAATATTATAACATAAAATGCACACAATCAAAATGAGAAAAAAAGGCCCTACGAAAATTGACTAAAAATATGGAGAAGATGTTGGAGATGACCCAGGAGAAACAAGTGTGGAGACAAAGAATGCAAACATAATGCAGAATGTGGCGACAGTAGAATCAATAAAAAGTTCACAAGATAGTCTTGTCGACAAACGCTCGCTATGAATGATGACCACTGTGGGTGTCATCAAGGGGCAGAACTCTTTTGATGGTAATTCTGGAACAGAGCTTGGATGGAGCTTTGTCCCCGCTAAAAGTCACAAAGAGAGTAGTCAAACTTAAAAGAAGGCCTTTTCTAATGGACATCTAGGAGAGGGTGCAGGTTTCAAAATTTGTTTTTACTATTCGCAATAGGGAATAAAGAAGTTGGCGGTTGATGCTACCATTAAAAAATTTAAGGTTATAGATCCTCACGATGGTTGAGAGAATGTAGGAAGGTAGAGACACATGCACAGAGCATTGGGCTTTCCAAGAGAAAAAAAAGTAAATGTTCACTTGATGACATGCCTTGAGGAGCATTAACCCCCATGCGGACAAGCCAAGCCAAGCTCCTAAATTGCTGGCAATCTTCATCGAGCACTGTCTTAGAAGAGCCTTCGTGAGATCCTTCATGTTCAGATATCAAACGGTCAATATATGTGTTTAGATGAAAGCACTCAACCAGGGAGCACAATGATGGGCCAAAAACATGCCCACTAAGCAATATGTGATTATTTTTATTTTAAGACCTCTACTAAATCAACATTCGGTTAGTGTTTCATCTGATTATTTTTATTTACTGTTTTTTGCTTATTGCTTTTTGTCTAGTTTTTATCTAAGTGTTTGTTGTTTAATGAATGTAAAACATTAAGTTTTTTGTGTAGAAAATTGGACAAAGTGTGTAAAGTTTAAAACTTAGTTGCTGTTTTTTTATTGTCGGGTACAGTTCTATTTTTTGTTAAGTTTTTTTTGCTATTTTTTAGGAAAAAAGTTGACGAATTGTGAAAAGGGAATAAAGTGAAGAAGGCGGCGAAATGTTTAAGGGCTTGTATATCTTGGAGAGAGGGCATCAGAATCGGTAAATATTGCTTACTTTTTCTTAAAAATATTTTTTAATTTTTATTGTTCAAGCGGTAAAGTTATCATCCGAGTAATGATTAAAGTCAATTCCCTCCATTAATAGATTTCAAACAAAGCAAGAAAACTTAAAAGGTTCATTTTTTTCCTCTTTTTGTTGTTTTGAATTGCAGACAGGTTGATCGCCGATGAGTTCTCGGTCGAGCTTGCGGAAGACATGACTTACATTGCCGGTCACGATGATGAATCAAGGCCAATCATCATAATTCAAACTCTTATATTTTTTTCATTTTTAATGTAACATATAATGCTAAGGATAATTTAAGTATTTAAATTTGGATGTATTTCTATATAAATAGTGACTAGACTTGTAATAGACATCCTTTTAATATATAATGAATCGATAACCTCTCTCTAGAAAGTATATCTTCCGGGCAAGCCAATTGTCACCACAAAATCTAACCGTTGAATCGAGTTTGCATTTATTTGCTTTTTATCTTCCATTAGTTACTATTTCTTTTGCTAATGAGCACGTTTCATGCTCACAAATTTGAGCATAAACACTATCGTGCGGTATGTTGTCATTCTGGCAACCACAGGCTATTACCTGAAAAAAGATATTCTCTAAGAAAATAATTTATTTCATATTAATTTTCAAAAGATAAATAATACAACTTTAATGACTACTATAAGTAAGATTAATAAATCACTCCTACAATATTCGAAGCAATACTTCACCCTTAAACTTTGACATTGTCCTTAGTGTTGCGAGTTAATGTTCTTCTCAAAGCTCACGAGAAATAGTTTACAGTATATCTCGTTAAATGGTCGGATTTCACCATATCAGATAACGCTTATTTGTCTTTGAAGTCCAATAAACATGTCAAGTCACCCCCTTAAATCTCATTCTTCTCTTAAATATCTTTGTAGTTTCTAACCCAATTGACCTCCTTCCTCAGTAGTCACAATAGCCAACCAACCCGACATAACTCAATTATAAATAAGGAATTAGTTTGTTGTAGTTAGTAAAAGTTAGGAGAAGTTAGAAGAAATTTAGGGAATAGAGTTAGAGAGTATTAAATAGTTATGAGATTAATAGATAGAAAATCATCATTGAGAAAGTGTAATGTATGGAGATGGAGAATCTCCAAAGTCAATAAAATGGATATTCAATTTATGTTTTAGTGTGAACAATTTATTAAGATAATTTATTGATCCAATCATAGGTATCAGAGCAGTAGATCTAGGAAGGATAAGGCTAACCAGATTAGAAGCTCAAAAGTAACACATCATGGATTGACAATGAGACCTAGCAGAAATTAAAGTTGAACTCGAAATATTGGACAAAGTAGAGCAATGTATGTCCATCATCCAAAAAAAGATTGCAAGGTTAGTGGCACTAGTGGAAGAGCGCTAGACCACATCCTTTAGTAAAGAAATAGGTAGAGCAATCTTGTCGTTCTGGGCACCATGGGCTATATTACCCAAAAAAGAGACTCTCCAAGAAAAGAATTCATTTCATATTAATATTTAAAAGATAAGTGATACAAACTCTAATTATAAGAAAATAAACCTAATAATAATTTCCTAATAACTCTTAAAGTAGACGTATCACAAAATAACACCTATTTGGAGATGAGAGACATTGCCATTAGTCAGACTATTGTGGTTGACATTCTCTCCTTTTTTTCTTTTCATATCCTCTTTCTTCTTCTTTAAATGTGGACTTTATACTTGTCAAAAAACAAGAGGCATTAACTATGACCATTAAAGTTAATAGTTGAAGCAAGTAGCATAATTGGAAGATGGATCTTTATGGCAAAGATCCTATGTGACACTTCACGAGCGACACTAAAAGATTTAATAGAGTCTGTAACAATTCTCGACGATGGAAGATTCACCAAAGCAAGGGAAATCATTATTCAATTTTAAAATGAACCTGACTCTCAATTTTAGGAAATGGCCAAGTCTATGCCAAAACACAAGCCAACTCAGGACTCTAAATTGCTAATACCATGTATTTAAAGAGTAAGATGTGAAATAAGATCAACAACCCTAGAAAAAAACATCTAAATGAACAAATTGAACATTTAGAAGATGCACTTGCATATGACTCAAGGATCTTCGTAGTGAATCGGTTCTTTTAGGTTTTGAGAAACTAAGAACATCCCCACACACTGTAATATACTCATTTGACCAAATTTGAACAATTTTTGAATTATTTGATAATAATTTGACGCTAAAATGTGAGCAAGGATCAAGCTCAAGATAGCATAATGAAGAGAAATTACACAAAACACTAGCACAAAAAATTTCAGTTTTTATCTTAAAAGTTCCATTAGGACCCAATTAAATTGATGGAAAAGATACAATTTGCAGACAATGCATCCTCAAGGAAAAATAAAGAAAAACAAATGAGACCAGCTGGATACCTCAGTGGCTCCTATTGAAGTTAAAAACTTTACTCCAGCATCGTGCCAACAAATGCTGCAGCGATAATTCTCGACCAGTTCGGCAATGCTGAATTGCTTCAGGCAATCTTTAATCTTAGAACCAACAATACATCACAACACCAAAGAAACATACATACATCAAAAAACAAGGCAGCACACATTTATTAAAGAAGCAAACACGACAAAACATTCATACATGTGGACTACAAACTCAAAATTTGGTGAAACCTTACATTGGTAGCACCGCCATTTAAGACAGGGGAAAGAGGCAAGATTTGAAAAGACTCATAACTCAATGAGATCTGCAAAAAAGAGGGAAAAGTATATAATAAATATGCGAGTGGAATTAGTGACATGAAAAATTAAAAGAGATGGAAGGAGGACTAAAGATGAAAATGGAAAAAATACTACATAAAGAAAACTGAAAAAACTGATTTTTTTTTGTTTACAAAGAGTGAGTAAATCATACAAATAAGTCGACTGTCAAACTTTTAGAACCTATACTTTAGGTAGGCCTACCATAGAAACAGTTCCATTCATCCATGTGTGAAACTCATATAAAGATGCAAACTCTAGGGACGCATGTACCTGAGATGAGCAACTTTGACAAGTTAACGTGCTGCCAAGAATCCCTTCTAATGGTCCAAGGCCATCACGCTGCCATCTTTCCAGCTGACTACAATCTCCTTTCTCTTTTGGAATATGAATCCGATTACCCGAAGAAGAAATATCACCTAAAGAGCATCCACTGGAATGATAGCAATCATAAAATTCCTCTCTTAACGAGCCCAGAAGATGAAGAAATGCTTCAGCTGCATCCTATTAGAAGATACAGTTATCATACAGCACATCCTAATTCCTAGGAGAATTCAAAGTGCCCAAGTTTACCTGTTGGTTTCTTAGATTGAAACTTGGAATGTAACTTTTCATAGCAACCATCACCTTCCATGGACTTAGTGTAACTCTTTTCTGATCAACTAAACACAAGTCTACAGAATATAATGGAGAAACTTATCAAAACCATGGAAGGAACACAAGTTTACAAATAGAATTCTATGTTCCACAATAACATGATTACTAAGGGATGAATGTGGCGCATTCTATCACAGTACAGGACCAGGAAATAAAGCAGAGACTAGAAATGCATAAAGCCTCAACAAAAACCAAATTATATAGCTACCTTTCAATAGAGCAGCTAAAGAAACTGAAAGAGGCAGATTTTCAACAGGTTCCTCCACAGCCAAATATTGTTCTTCTATAATATTTTGCAGAAAAGGTTGAAAAGATACACAGCTAGCCAGAGCCTGCGAAAGTCTACAGAATGTAAAAATGGAAACCGAATAAAATTATCTTAAGATCACTACAAACGTTTTTATTACTTAGTTTTGTCGAAAAACACTTCAAAGTCCAAGCATCGAACAAAAAAAATGACAACAATCTACTCGAATATACCTGTAAAATAACATTAAGGAAACAGTTATTTTCGAAATTCCGTAACCCGGGCACAGTAGGAAGTTTCTCGGAGCCATCGGAATCTTCCGACGACCATCGAAACGAGAGGGATTCTGAAAATCTACCAAATCTTCGAGCAAAAAATAATGCAGCGAGACCTAATAGAGCTGCTACAGAAAGGTGAAATTCAGAAGCAACAAACCAGTTTGCCGGACGGACAGTCCCAAACCTGCGATCGGGTTGTCGAATCAAAGACTTCACAGTAAATTCTCTCCCAAATTCCATCGAGAAGGCAGATTCTTGGATTCAATAATACGAAGAACGAAATATGATTCACTGAAATCCTTCGTGCGCTGAGAAAGAGTTCTTTGAAATCAAGTTGGTGTTAAAGTACCGTTGAGCGATGAACAAGAAGACTCGAGAACTTTTGGGTCTACTCTTTGACCGGTCTATCAAAAACTCAAAGGCCAAAAAAAAATGGCTACAAGTGAGCTAGCCCTCCGTCGATGATTTTAGCCTGTAGAGCCGAGTTACGATGATCCATAGGGGCTGCCCAGGCTTGACCAGCAGGCTAAGCCAAGCTTTTTATGAATCCTCTATTTATGCTCACTATGCTCCATGATTCTTCTATCAAATAATTTCTGCTCTAACAGCGCAAACACTCCATGATTAGATAGACTAAGCTTTTAAGGTTAGTTTGGACCTAAATTGATGATGATGATCAAATTGAAGCTAACCAATTTTTCACAATTTAGTTACATTTTCCAGAATAAAAAAAAAAGACTAAGACTTTCTCGACCAGTAAAGATACACTAAGAATCAGATCGACAGCTAGTTATGATTTGAATTGCAGGTACGAAGAGTGGACAAGCTCGATAGCGAACTTCTCAGTGGAAGGCAGTGTAAGCTCGTGTGAACATCAAAGTTATAATTACAAAAACAAAATATTAGCATGAGTTAAAATTAACTAAACGGCGCATCAAGAATTCATATTTATAGGTGTTTTAAGAGACAAATGGAGTACATCGACCTTTTTTGTGACTCTCCTTGTAAAACCCCGGTACTTGGGAACAAAAATGAGTCATTTTATGTAAAACATTACATTCAATTGTTTTGCAATAATGAATGCTGTTGAGGACTATTGTTTCGTTTATATGTATTTATGCTCACAAATTAATTGGAACAGATATTTATTTTAAATATTAGGTTGATGAATTGTTTTAGGATTTCTGTGTCATTGATGCATATGGAGTTATGTCGATTGATGTAATAGTTATATTTTAACCCAACCCATAATAACTGTGCAAGTTTTTAATGGGTAGGGAAAAGTTGATTTGGGTGCCAACCAACTTGAATGTATTTTTTGAATGTATCTGCTACGATGTATAATGATTTATCCATATTCAAAAGTTTTGGGTTTCGTCAATGCTTAACTTAGTTTCGATTTGACAGAAATTTCTATATTATATTAATACGTTTTGAAGTATTTTTTTCCTTGGTTGATTGTCAAGGAGATGCAAAAATAGTTAATCTGAAGAAAATATAAAATTGTTAAAAACAGATTATTCCCATTCACGGTATAGAAAAACCCTTGGCGATAAATTCTTCTTGTAATTTTGTATGTTTATAGAATTAACAAAATTATTTTATCCAATTCCAGATTTTGTTCTAGGAACACATCAAAACTTTAGTTTGAACCGTGTCCATAAAACATTCCTCTAATTCATTTGAACCAATAAACTTAAATTCATTATAGAACTGTATCAACAAAGGGTTACACAACGAGATATAATCGTCATCGTGTGAAAACTCTGATGTACAAAAATAGAAGTTTACTCAAATAAGAACATTTTGGTCGCCTCATTTTATTAAGAAGGTTAAATAATTCCTTACAGGATTAGCATTATCCTCAATTCTACGATTTAATAAAGATTGAATTGGACATTCTATGGGTAGTTCCGTGAGATTCAATCTCTCATTAAGTACATTATTCAATAAGTTCATAGAATAAAAAGCACTGAAGAAAGTTTTCATATCATCAGAAAAAATTGAAAAATAAAATTGAAAAAAGTAGAGATTGATAAAAAAAATAGCGATTAAGATTTAAAAGAGGACTAAAAAGGAGAACTATTGAAACAATAAAGTTTCAGACATCCAAGGATAAAGCAGCATTAGCTCTCAAACCTGGCGAAGGTGAGAGCTCTTAGGCGGCCACTGCGAATGTTTTGAGAAACAAGCCTTCAAAGGTATCATCATCAACAATGATAACGATCTGATGCTTCGACAGCATTAAAATAAAAAAGTAGGGGATAAACTGACGCTAGGTTAACCGATTGAAAAAACAATCCATCAACCGATTTAAAAAAGATATGAGTTAATAAATTGCGAATCGCGAATTAGTAGAATCAGATGAAAAATTGATAGTCTCAGACATCCAAGGAAGGATAAAGCAGCACTAGCTCTCAAGCCTGGCGAAGGCGAAAGCTCTTAGACGGCCACTGCGAATGTTTTGAGAAACAAGCCTTAGGATTATCATCATCGATAAGAAATCATTCACCAAGAAGATGCTGCGTCTAAAAAGAATCCGGACAAAACGAATACAATTCACACAGCCATAGTTAAAAGCCCTAAAAATGGATATGGCTAAAATAGTGCTTGCGTAAACCGATTGCAATGGATCCATCAAATCATGTGCGACGGGAAAAAGGAAAGCAACAGAAAGAATTGAACAGAGGGAATCGGAATCGAAGGAACATCACGCGAGGAGAGAACCGACGGAAGGAAGAGTCGATGGCGGGCGTATGATATCTTCGAAGAGTTATGACCTTTTTATAGCGAGAGAGTGAAATTAGGGTTTGGCGGATGTGTGGGTTAACTTAAATTACTAAAACTGTTATAAATTAATTTTGTGTAATTAAGAAAATAAATTAAGAATATTTATCAGATAAATATATACTTAAATAAAAAAATTAATTAAAAATTTTCTTGTCAAATTCTTTAAATATATTTAATAAAAAAAAATTATTATTTTAGTTAATTTAATCATGTGATACTAAATGAAATATAAAAAAAAATTACAAGAAAATATATTGATAATAATTCTAAAATAAATAATAATATATATTATATATAATATTTCATTTTTTATTATATAATTAAATATGATATAACTTGAGACAAATTCCAATTACATTATTTGTAGCCGCTAGCACGATCTGGTTCGATCTGCAAGTAGAATGGTTGACGACTCTTCTCGAAGTTGAGAGGTATAACCAAAGTTAAGGTATAATTCTAACTTAATTATGTCGAAATAACAATAAAATTATACATATTTGTATGGAAAACACAAATAGAATCCTAAAATTTCAAAAATCAAACAAACCATACCACCTAAGGTTTGAAAATAATTTAAACAAAACGCAACCATAGTCTATCATAGGCACCGCATTCTACACATTGCGCTACAGTCCTACTTTTTAAGGGGTTTACGAGCCTGTGCAAAACCGACTTGCCTTATACAAGGCCAGACCATTAAAACTTGCTTTCATTAATCTTGCACCTAATAATCCTACACTCTTATCTGGACTTGAACTTTTGACTTATTTTTTTATTTTATTGTAGTTTGTAGTATGGTAAAATCAAATTAAACAGCTGATAATGAACATCCACGACGAGGCAAGTAAGGCAATTATTTTAAGCAAGTAGTAATTGAGGAGCGCCTTCTAAGAGTTTGAAAGTAGCTTGCTAGAAACCAAAAAACGAATATGCATCAAATCAACTAAAACCAATGGTATTCAGTTTCGTTTTAGGTTTGATTTTTGAAAAATTGAGTAAAATTGAACTAAATCTAAAACAAATATGAAAATAATAAACTTAAAAACTTTCAATTTATTATGTTGACAATTAAATCTTAAACTTTATCTTTTAGATGTAATTTAAGTTGCTTAGAATGTTGTTAGGAGTGAGAATTAATCTGATTTTAACCCACCTAACCGCACCGAGTCAAACAAAATCCATCATTTTTTTACTCGGTGTTTGGTTTTTACTTTAAAAAAAAGTTAAAAACCAAAATAAAAAAAGTCAAAACTAAACATATTACAATACTAAACAAACTTGAACAATTGGAATCAGATACAATTATATAATTGACGACATTTATTATTTAATGTTAATTATTTACTTATGTTTCATTGATTTTACAATCAAATCATATTAGTTATACTTTATAATAGAAAACATCATAAACATGAAAACAAAACTGAGTCACCCCACGAGCACAAACCAAATCCAAAAAACTGAGTGATTAGAACCCATAAAAATGAAAAACAAAGTTAAACCAAATTATTAATCAGTTCAATTTTAGTTTTTAATTATAAAAACCAAACCCACTTCGATTTTTCAAAATATCCCACAAACCGATTGCACCCTAGTGAGTGCATTACCTTGTGTTCAATTCAAATTTGATGATTTTTACTACTCATACTATTGCCTATACTTGAATTACAATTTTGATGTAATTGGTACCAAAATCAATTTCATGAGTGAACAAAACCACCCACATGTTCAATAAGGTTTTAGCCTCCCCAAGTAGTAATTAAAACCAAAATCAAATCTTTGGGTAAGCAAAACCAAACGAAACAAACAAAAACCCACGATTACAAGCAAACCCACCCCTAATCAGTAATGATATGTGAACCAAATATGGTTGTTTATGAATGTATGTTTTGATCCATGACAATATAAACAATCTAGAAGTCTCCAATTGCTTGCTAATCAAACCCTGAGCTGATTTACTCACTAGGACAACTTATCTTTTTTCAATAAAAACCATGGCATCTGCAACAGGTCCAGGAAATAGAATTTTAAGTCCAAGCAATGTGAAGATTTAGATCGCCATGAAAGACAACCTCATCACACAAGTCTTAAAGCTTCTATAAACAGGGGAATTACATCTATATCTACACACATACTGCTATGATTGGTTCATGCTCAAAACTCACCATTGATGACATCTGCACTAACTTCCACAAGCCAAGCACTCTTCTCGGTTGGTCAATGAGCAAACCATCTGAGCCATTCCTGTTTCAGAGTCATCCCCTTCTTCCACTTTCACCACCTTCTCCTGCATTTATCAATACTATTAGCGCCATTTCGCCTATTTACACACCTAAATTATAAAAAACAGAATGTTCGGGGTGTTTAATAAATGACGCTATTGTGGGAACTATATTCTAACGTTTTAGACATGATGAAAAGTGCAATTAATGCCTCCAAACCAAAACGAAAAAAAAAACAATTGTTCTCATTACTTTGAGCAAGGAGGTGTCCACAGTGAATTTGATGGCATCAGCAGCAGCACGTGACCTCAGATAATACATCCCTGTTTTCAGACCCTGGGGCGACAAAGCAGAGTTCGTTCAGTAGATTTTAATTTCTTCTATCCAGAACAAATGCAGTATCAACATAATCCATACAAGTTTGACTAAGAAAAAGAAAAGCAATCAAATTTTACATGAGTATCTGGTCTTTCAATAGTAACACAAGAACTATAAGTATTTCGCTCATTGACAGAGCTTGCAAGTTGCAATGCAACGGCACTAACACTTTTTTTTTCATATATAAACAATAAACATCATTTTTTTTCAGAAAATCATGGTTACAATACACCATAATAATACACATCATTTAGCAGCACCAACAAATATAACATCTTCAAAATTTAAGGATGACAAAGCATTTTATTAAGAATTTTTGGTTAATACCTTAGACCACGCATAAAAGTGCAAGGATGTAAGTTTTCCAAAATTAGGTTGGTCCATGTGTATATTTAGACTTTGACTCTGATCTATATAGCATCCCCGATCAACTGCCATATCAACCAATGTCTTTTGTTTGATTTCCCAGACAGTTCTGAATTGAAAAAAAAATTTAAGTCCATGTCACAAACGAGGAAAAAAATAAATCAAGGAGCGAGGTAAGAGCCCAGCAAAAAACCAAATCATACTTGTAAATCAGTTTCAGTTCTCCGGGTATTTCTGGAATTTTGAGAACACTGCCATCTTCATAAATTATTTTGTTTTTGAGAGCAGGTGACCACAAACCCATCTCTGTAAGGTCATGGAGGAGATGCTTGTTGACCACAACAAATTCACCACTACAGACCAAGGATAAAGATATTTAATGACCCAAATATAATAAAAGAAACGAAGTTGAGATGGAAATCAAACCTTAGAACTCTGCGGCTATATATGTTAGAGGTGTATGGCTCAAAGCACTCATTGTTTCCAAGAATCTGGCTAGTTGAAGCAGTAGGCATTGGAGCTACAAGAAGCGAGTTTCTTACTCCATTTTTGGATATCATTTCCCTGAGAGCATCCCAGTCCCACCTATTTGATGGTGTTACACCCCACATGTCAGGTTGAAGAATACCCTGCACAGCACTGTGAATTACTACAAAAGGAAACATTATATGTATATATATACATATTCTAAAAGCTCCACAGTCAAACAACAATCTCTGAAACTGGAAAAGCAAGTTACTTTGGTTTAGTCTTTGGACATCCAAATATACATCACATTTCTTCATGTTGAAAAATTTATAGTGTAACTCACGAAGCCTGACATGATACTGACCTTACTCACAGGACTACCACCAAATGTTTCATATGGACCTTCTTTCGTAGCAATATCAGAAGAGGCTTTAAGAGCGTGATAATAAATAGTCTCAAAAATGTCTTTGTTTAGCTGTTGAGCCTACAATATTTCAAACCAATTAGCTATAATAACCTTGTGACCTGTCAAGATGAGGTGAAGCAAAGATTAAATTACAATAATATGAACAAAACATAGAACAGAAATCACCTCTAGGGAGTCAAATCCCATGCCTAGCAAGATAAAAGTATCAGCAAGACCTTGAACCCCAATACCTATAGGCCTATGTCGTGAATTTGACCGTTTTGCATTTTCAATGGGGTAAAAATTAACATCAATAATTTTATTAAGGTTTGCAGTGACGATGGCAGTAACCTGTGACAAACAAATAAAAAATAAATCCAAGATTAAAGGATAGATCATGGAATAGCCATTATATTTGAAGGTACAACAAAGACAAAATACCTCGGCCAGTTTTTCAAAGTCAAAATATCGATTCTTGGACCCACTACTTCCAACAAGCTTTGATGGATGAGACTCCATTGGAACCCCCTGCAGTTTAAAAATGTTTGAGATCAACTGAAAAAAACAGCCAAAACTCAGATCATATCCAAAGAAACAAGCATATGATAATATCACACCTTCTCTCTGACAAAACGTGGTAGAGCAATGGATGCTAGATTACACACAGCAGTCTCATCTGGGCTGGTGTACTCAATTATTTCAGTACATAAGTTAGATGATTTGATTGTACCTAGATTCTGCTGGTTGCTTTTTCTATTGCACGTATCCTTGTAAATCAAGAAGATAAATAATTAACAATCAGTTTATGAGGAGATGCCCAAAAAACTAGCAAGATAAAATGACTAGAGCAGTCACCTTAAACAACATATACGGGGTTCCGGTTTCTATTTGAGATTTCAAAATTTCAAACCATAGATTCTGTGCCTGGACAAGCTTCTTTGCCTTCCCCTATTCATTCATATGAAAACCAGAATAAGTGGACAGTACCCATGTGCAGACACATTCAGAAACAAAAGAAATACCAGAAAAGTAAAGACAAATTTAATCTACCTCACGTTCATATCTGATGTACAGGTTCTCAAATTCTTCACCCCAGCAGTCTGCCAAACCTGGAGCTTCGTTAGGGCAAAAAAGTGACCACTGTCCATTACTTTGAACTCTTTCCATAAAGAGATCAGGTATCCAAAGAGCATAAAATAGATCTCGTGCTCGATGCTCTTCCTGTGTAAAATTGAAATCGAACCATTTTAAAGTGCCCTGGTATAACTAAAAGATGATAATTGAAAATAAATGGAATCAAGTGATTATATAAGCCATGATCTTGATAGATACTTCAACTATTAAACTAAATTCAAGTTGATGATAAAATTGATGACGCAAATCATTGAGACTATTACATGATGTCCTTTTAACTCACAAGGGCATATTGAATCATACCTTTCCATGGTTTTTCCTTAAATCCAAAAATTCAAATATGTCAGCATGCCATGGTTCCAAATAAACAGCAAATGCACCTGTAAAAAAAGAAGTTAAAGACAAAAAATCTCAGTTGTAACAACATATAATTTAATCACTTGGCGCACTAGACATACCTTTTCTCTTGCCTCCCCCTTGATCAACATAACGTGCAGTGTCATTAAAAACTCGAAGCATTGGAATAATCCCATTGGATGTCCCATTAGTTCCTCGAATATAACTTCCAGTGGAACGGATATTGTGAACGGAAACACCAATTCCTCCAGCTGATTTGCTAATTACAGCACATTCCTTTAAGGTATCATATATTCCTTCAATGCTATCATCTTTCATACAAACAAGGAAACAGCTGCTCAGCTGCCAAAAACATACAAGAGTAATGAATTGTAGAACCTCCTAAAATTATAGTACGAAAGCAAAAAACTATGCAGAGATAGAGAGACGATAAGCACAAAAAATGAAGAATGAAAACTAGTTTGAGTTCCAAATTTAAACTATAATCATACTTGAGGTCTTGGAGTTCCGGCATTGAACAGTGTTGGAGAAGCATGAGTGAACCACCGTTGGGACATCATATGATATGTTCTGATAGCACATTCAATATCATCATGGTGAATTCCAACAGCTACTCTCATTAACATTTGTTGAGGCCTTTCAGCAACCTTCCCTTGAACCTTTAAGAGATAAGACCTCTCGAGAGTTTTGAAGCCAAAGTAGTCATACTCAAAGTCACGATCATAGATTATCTCACTATCAAGACGAGAAGAATTCTGTGCAAATAGCAGTGAGAAGATCAATATTGCATGACATCAAGAGGAAAAAAATAAAGGTCAACCACTAAGAGTTAGAGAAGCATCAGCTCCATGCAAAATTTTATTCATCATGAATTATCTATAACATCAAGCATTCGACTTTCATACCGACAACGCATTCCAAAAAAGAAATGTCTACAAAAACACAAACTATAATTCTGAATTAGAAGTCATGATCGTAAGATGTTTGATCCACAAGCTTGTAAATCTTCTATATTATAGCCCACTTCGTCAAATGAAATAATTTACAATTGGAGGTTAGGATAAACCCATTGGACTTCATCTGGATTTAAGCATAAAACTTTAACTATCTTGAAAAATGAAGTTCTAAAAAGCATAACTACCTTCATAATTATTTGATAAACATTATCGTCTATTAGGGGAGCTTTCTGACCAGACCTCTCACTGACGTGGTTGTACATGTCTTTTATCCTGCATTTTACTCGGACATATCAGAAAGAATCTTTTTTCTTATTAACATACAGTTCAGAATGCTTGGCTTCAACTCTAATAGAAGATGACAACAGCATTCGATTCAAGCTTACGATTCAGAAAATGATTTCTTTGTGTTCTTGTGCAGATTGGACACCACAATTCTTGCAGCCAACTGCATGATTCGAAATGTAATATTAGCAGAGAAGAACCGGATATAAAACTTCCACAATTTCAGGGAAACTCCCCACCTACACCAAGTGATAAATCTATAATTTCATCAAACTAAAGGAGAAAACGAGAAATTAATAAAATCACATGAAAAGTAAGTACGAAATCCGTGGTCAGGAAAATCTGAGATTCAAAATGGATCACAAAAAAGATCCAAGAACAAAAGATAATTCAAGAGCACCAAGGCCATCCGAATCAAGAAAAGGAGAGGATTTAGACTCACGCAAGCATAGTCCGGGTGGTTAGTGGTCATTGCAGCGGCGGTTTCAGCGGCCAGTTCATCAAGCTGACTAGTGGTGACGCCCTTGTAAACTCCCGCGCAAACCTTCTGAGACACGAGCACAGGATCACAGTGCTCAGCACTCAAACCATAGCTGAGCTTTTTCAATCGGGCAGTGATCTTGTCGAAATGAACCGTCTCCTGACGGCCATCTCTCTTCACCACATACATTTTCTCACAAACTCTTGATGAGGAATAACGCCGAACAGGTTTCGTGCAGCGCAGAGAAAGCGGGAAACAACAGCAGTTATATAGGAAAATATGGGAAATTAGGGTTTGATAGAAGTCTCCCTCGAGAGATTTTAAAATGTGCCGCCAAATTGCAGAACATAGGGAGATTGCTGGAGAAGCTTGGTGTATGGTGGCGGGAAAAATGAGGGTTCGTAGACAGCTATTTGGCGCGGGCCTGGGCCTACTTGAGAAAAAAGGGAGCACGACTTTTTTCTTTTTCAATTTTTGAAAACAATATCGAATATTCGTTTTGCGTCTCACTTTTGAGAGTTAGGGGTAGTTTAACACTTTGGGAAATTCCTTTGTGGCTCGCTTTTGCGCTACCAAAGTGTTGGTATAAATATTTGTGTCTACTTTTGGTTGAGGCGGGAATCTCTTTAGTTTTCATGAGTGACGAANACCTCCACTTCGATTTTCATCAATATTTTCCATCCCGAGCCATATCAAAATCCATCCGAGCCATTCCAAATTTCCCACGACCCATCCCCATAAAAATACCATTTTTACCATACCACCACATAAAATACGCTTCCGCACGACAAGTTTCCGAACGGAGTGCGATCACGGACCACATCGGCTACGTGACCGTGCGTTCGACCACCCCGACGTGCCAACCTCACCCAAAGGCACATCATGGCCCCATTCAACTAAGCACCCAGAGTTGTGGCCGCATTCGTGGGCACTTCAGCCCAATGACTAGGGGCCTTGTTTGACCTAGTTTCAGGTCATTTTTGGAGTGTTCTTTCGAGATTTGAATTTGTTCCCGGCTTTTTTTTTGTTTTGCTTCCTATTCTCTTAAGATAGATGTGTACATTGTTTCAGAGTATTATTTTAGATTATGACGAATTTAACAATTTTGAGTTGATTATGCACCTACTGCCCATCATAAATGAAAGGGCAAAATGCTTTTAATGGCCTATACTATGGGGTAAATTACAGATATTAGAACGAACTAAAAAACGTTCAATCCAATACCTTGAACTATGAGGAAAATACGATTTTTATCTTCCGTCAATTATTTCGGTTAATTTTAACGTGAATCGACCACGTGCAAAGCACGTTTAACGTGAAAATACCTTAAACTATGCAATAACAAACGTGCTTATGCTTTAACAATAACAAACGTGCTTTGCACGTGGTCGATTTAGGTTAAAATTAACCGGAATAATTGACGGAAGATAAAAATCGTATTTTCCTCATAGTTCAAGGTATTGGATTGAACGTTTTTTAATTCGTTCTAACATCGTAATTTACCCCAGAGTACAGGTCATTAAAAGCATTTTACCCTAAATGAAATGGTAAAAGTTAATTTTGGATCTGAGTTTTCAGAAATCAAAATTTAGGCTCGTCGGACGCATAATTTTTCGCCTCATGCGTCCGATATTCGTCTAAGTGAGGCATGAGCAGACGAATGAGGCAAGAAATTTGTGCCTCATTCGTCCGATATTCATCCGAGTTTTGCCTCATTCGTCTGATATGCGTCCGATAGCCAGAAAAAACAATAAATTCGACTTTCTTTCTCATTGAAAATCACACTTCATAAAAATAGTTCTATATTGGCTATAATGAATGGTAGCTCGAGCAACTGGTGATAAGAAATGACAAATAACGAGGAAGATGAAACAGAAGAAAGTGAATCAAATATGAATTGGGTTTACGAACCTAATACATATGTCCTCATTTGCAATCTTTTGACGGTGGATATGATGTAGAGGTTCAATCTTCCTCAGATGGAACAAATATGATGGCTTTGACTACGCCACCTAAATCATACGAGGAAGATGCAACCGAAGTTTTAAGCTTGCCAACCGAAGTTTTAAGCTTGCTAACAGTCGCTTAGAAGCTCGACGTTTGAATGACGGATTTGGCGAATAACAATTTCAATTCCTTCGAAAATATGGAGATGAGCTCTTGAGGTCCAACTTTGGTAGCAGAATAAGCATGGAGTAAAAAGTTTTGTACGACACAAGTTAAGGAGCTATCTATGAGTTTGAACGAATATATGTATGTCTTTTTGCATGCGTGAGGGCAATTGTCGAATTCGGCAGACCAGTCTTATGTTTGGATAGTCGTCACTTGAAAGGTGCATGCTCTGGCCATCTTCTAACGCCCGTCGGTATTGACTCTGACAATGGACTCTATCCTATTGCATATCAGTAGTGGAGTCGGAGTGCCGAGATTCATGGAGTTGGTTCATCGAACAGCTAAGACAAGATGTTAACAGTTCAACCGGATTTGGGTGGACTGTAATATCAGACACACAGAAAGGACTTGTCAATGCAGTTCAAGAGAAGCTTGGTGATGCAGAGCATAAATAATGTCTCAGACATCTATATGTCAATTTCCAGAAAAGCTTCCGTGGACAAGTATACAAACAGTTTTTATGGAACGCTTTACATGCCTCGACCGAACTCGAGTTCGAACGCCATATGACACGATGCACCGTCATAACTCGTTGGCTGCTGAATATTTAAGAGTTATTCTAAAAGAAACATGAGCAACACATGCTTTCTCGTCGAACTCAAAATGTGAAATGAGTTTGAATAATCTCAGCGAATCATTCAACAACGTTATTCTCGCAACTAGAGACAAACACATCATCACAATGTTGGAAATGATACGTAAATCCACGGCTGTTCGTATTGTGAAAAGACACGAGACGATGCTTCAAAGTTCGGATATGCTTGTTAGGCCTTGAAAAGACCTAATATTTCACGGGATTTTATTGATAAATTGCTTGTGATCATATAATGTTTTATTCAAAAATCGGATTTTTAGGCAAATATTGCATGAATGCCGTAACATCGCAACAACATCTAAAAACGCAGATTTTACGTGATTTTCAACAATATTTCTAGATTTTGTATTTTCACAATATTTTGTTCAAATGCAGTTGCCAAGTTTAAAGATGGATTGCAGAGCAAGAAATAAGCTGGAAGATCACAGAATTATGGAGGAAATCTCAACCGAATAACGAAATTTCAAATTTGGAAACAAGAATATCTTTGAAGATTTGGAAATCTTTTCAAATCTCAAATCAGCTGCAAATCTCAACAAACTTCCAATTATCTCGTAGCTGAGGCTTCTATAACTATCTTTCATAGTGCAACGAAGAGGAGTGTGCTAGAATTAGAGAACAAGCTTGCGATCAAGCCCGGGCGTAAATCCGAGGAAGAGGTCGGTGACGGCAATCACGGCGGCGAGGGAACGGGGCTGTGTGAACAACGGTTTCCGACGGCGAGGACCAAAATTCTCTCCCTTTGCTTTTCGTTTTAACTTTCATTGATTTTACAAGTCTTGACAGCATAAGTTTATGAGTTGTTTAGTTTTATTCAAAGTTTGGATTTTTCGTATGTTGATTTGCTTAAGTCAATCATAGTTAATTCTTTCCGAGGTTAATTCTAATTATCGATTCGACCACCAACTTTATTTTATGCACTTTATTTTCTGCAATTTACTTCATGCATAATAGATTAG
>QAOC01040753.1:0-14225 GCA_003255005.1 Begonia fuchsioides | reverse complement strand
TTTTATTATCATAATTTAATTATTTTTAATACTCAACAAATATTTCAAGAGAGTCATGGACAGATGATTCGCAATGTATGATATAAATTATCTTTTAATCTACGTAATGTAGAAACTTAGGGAAATTGTTGTGTGTTTTCACTGACCTAAACAGGAGTATAAATACAAGAATACAAACGGGCCAAACTTGGCCCACAACTAACCTAGACCTAATTACAGGAGACTCAGTCAACACTCCTCCTCAAGTTGGCGCATGAATATCATGAATGCCCAACTTAAATAACAAAAATTCAAAAGTAGGTCTAGAAAGTGTTTTAGTAAACAAATCAGCGAGCTGAAAACGCATAGGAACATAATGGGTAGAAATCTCACGACGCTGTACACAATCGCGAACAATGTGGCAATCAATATCAATATGCTTCATCCGCTCGTGAAAGACTGGATAGCTGCAATGAACAAGGCCGATTGATTGTCGCAATAGAGGGGTGGAGGATAATAACATGGGACATCAAAACACCCAAGAATGTGTCGAATCCATCGAATTTTGGAACACGTATTAGCCATGGCCCTGTACTCAGCTTCAGCAGAGGATCGGGAAACCGTCTTTTGTTTCTTGGTCTTCCAGGAAACAGGTGACCCACCTAAAGTAATATAATAACTACTCACAGAACGACAGGAGAGCGGGCAGCTTGCCCAATCTGAATCACAATACGCCGCAATCTGCAAGTTACTATCAACACGAAGAAGTATACCTTGGCCAGGATGCCCTTTGATGTAACGAAGAACACGCATGGCTGCTTGAAGATGGTCGAGTCGGGGAGCATGCAGAAACTGGGATAATATATGGACAGAGTAGGCAAGATCCGGGCGTGTAATAGTCAAATAAATCAGGCGTCCGACAAGACGCCTATAGCGTGCCGGATCGCGAATCTCCGCGCTGGTCGAACGCCCCAGGCCGTGATTCGGCTGAATGGGTGTGTCGACAGGTTTGCATGCTAGCAAGCCGGCTTCTTCCAGAATATCCAGAGCGTATTTGTGTTGACATAATACCAGTCCAGTGGAAGAACGGGCACACTCAATGCCGAGAAAATATTTGAGAGGCCCCAAATCCTTTAAATGAAAACGGCTGTCCAAATATTTTTTAAATGAGGAACACAGGTTATGATTATTACCTGTAACCAAGATATCATCCACATAAATCAAAAGAGCAAGAGTATCAGGCCCTCGGCGAAGAATAAATAAAGTGTGATCCTTGTGAGCTTGACGAAAGCCATAACGACGAAGTGCACACGTAAGTTTTTTAAACCAATTGCGGAGAGATTGCCGCAAGCCATATAGTGATTTCCGCAAACGGCAAACCTTGCCTGGATATAAATGAGAATAACCGGGGTGAAGTTTCATATATACCTCCTCCTGAAGATCACCATGCAAGAATGCATTATTTACATCCAGCTGGTGAATATCCCAGCGTTTTGCCACTGCGATAGATAACAGAATACGGACAGTCCCCATTTTTGCTACAGGAGCAAAAGTATCTGTATAGTCGGTGCCCGACTCATGGTGATTGCCCAATACTACAAGACGGGCCTTGTCACGTTCCTTAGAACCATCAGAATGATACTTGGTTTTATAGACCCACTGACAACCCAATGCATTCCGTCCAGGGGGAAGATGTGAAATGTCTCAAGTATGATTATTCTCCAAGACCGTGATTTCCTGCTGCATAGCTACTCTCCAAGAATCATGTTGAACGGCGCTACAAAAAGACGTAGGAGTCTCAGTAGCAGAAACAGCAGCAAGGAAACCACGGTACCTGTCATGTAATTTATGATAAGAAACAAAATTAGTGATAGGAAATCGAGTACCTGAACGAGGGGATGCCAGAAACAAAATTAGTGATAGGAAATCGAGTACCTGAACGACGGGAGCGAGATGTCGCACGATTTCCCTTCTGCACAATCGAGTACCGTATTATGTCAACGCAAATACGCTCTGGATATTTTGGAAGAAGCCGGCTTGCTAGCATGCAAACCTGTCGACACACCCATTCAGCCGAATCACGGCCTGGGGCGTTCGACCAGCGCGGAGATTCGCGATCCGGCACGCTATAGGCGTCTTGTCGGACGCCTGATTTATTTGACTATTACACGCCCGGATCTTGCCTACTCTGTCCATATATTATCCCAGTTTCTGCATGCTCCCCGACTCGACCATCTTCAAGCAGCCATGTGTGTTCTTCGTTACATCAAGGGGCATCCTGGCCAAGGTATACTTCTTCGTGCTGATAGTAACTTGCAGATTGCGGCGTATTGTGATTCAGATTGGGCAAGCTGCCCGCTCTCCCGTCGTTCTGTGAGTGGTTATTATATTACTTTAGGTGGGTCACCTGTTTCCTGGAAGACCAAGAAACAAAAGACGGTTTCCCGATCCTCTGCTGAAGCTGAGTACAGGGCCATGGCTAATACGTGTTCCGAAATTCGATGGATTCGACACATTCTTGGGTGTTTTGATGTCCCATGTTATTATCCTCCACCTCTCTATTGCGACAATCAATTGGCCTTGTTCATTGCAGCTAATCCAGTCTTTCACGAGCGGATGAAGCATATTGATATTGATTGCCACATTGTCCGCGATTGTGTACAGCGTCGTGAGATTTCTACCCATTATGTTCATACGCTTTTTCAGCTCGCTGATTTGTTTACTAAAGCACTTTCTAGACCTACTTTTGAATTTTTGTTATTCAAGTTGGGCATTCATGATATTCATGCGCCAACTTGAGGAGGAGTGTTGACTAAGTCTCCTGTAATTAGGTCTAGGTTAGTTGTGGGCCAAGTTTGGCCCGTTTGTATTCTTGTATTTATACTCCTGTTTAGGTCAGTGAAAGCACACAACAATTTCCCTAAGTTTCTACATCCTGCGTCTTCTCCTCCTGAAAACGTGCTCGGATTCCAGCCGCAGCCTCACAAACACACCCGCACATGTGATCAACAGAACCATATAATTGATTCCACAAAGAGATAAACTGGTTATAATAAACCACCACAGACTGACCTTTCTGCCTCAAATTCTGCTTTTCAGTTTTCAATTGATAAACACGAGGCCCGTTTGATCCCCCATAACGGGTATTCAAATCAAGCCACAATTCATGCGCAATAGAATGCGAAACAATACTTGGTTGGATGGACTCATCACAACTATTGAAAATCCAGCTACATATAATCGAGTTATTTGCCTTCCAGGCGGCTAACTGCAAATCCTCTGTAGGTTTCGGAAAAACCGTTTGAGTAAGAAAAACGCCTTTACTTCGTCCTTCAAGCGCATTACGAACCGCTTTCTCCCAAATTTCAAAATTATCCCCACGAAGCAAATATTTGGTCAAAGCATTACCCGGTCCTTCGGAAGGGTGTAGATAATACACAGACGATGGATCGTGGATGAGACGAACCTTTTTGGTAGCGGCGTCGGCAGCCATATCAAAAGAAGAGAGATTAGCGGCGGCCGGGATCGGCGGCTTGGACGGCGGTGGCGACGTGAAGTTTTCTGACTAGGTTTTTAGTTTCCTAGTGTGGCTCTGATACCACGTAGAAACTTAGGGAAATTGTTGTGTTTTCACTGACCTAAACAGGAGTATAAATACAAGAATACAAACGGGCCAAACTTGGCCCACAACTAACCTAGACCTAATTACAGGAGACTCAGTCAACACGTAACTATATTAATCGTTTTTATAAATAGGTAAGTGGTAGCCTTTGACATTGGCGTTGACTTCAGAAATCAAATGTCTAGTGAAGCAGTCCTTTGAGTATCGACTCAATCACGCAAATAGAGAGTTGTTTTTCAAGTTTCAAATCGAAAAACAGAAGACTTCAAAGCATGACGGGAATCTCCAGATGAACGATGATCAGCAGCATACCATCTTATCTTTCATTTTTTACGCGGGGAAGCTGGGCCAATTGACTTGGTTTCTCATCTCCGGCCATTATTACGACGATCTTCTGCTCAGAATCAGCTGGTGCATGAAACTTCTCTGCAGTTTTGGCTTCATCTCCGGCAGAAGCTGATGAAGTACTCACCAAGGAAAATTGCTCATGCCTTTATTAGACAAATACACCAATCTATAGTTTTAGCCGTTGCTTGTTTCATCCATATTTTTGTCCTATAGAACTTCAACAAAAGAAGTGGAATGGAGAGACTTACGACAACCCGTACATCACGCAGGGGATTCGAAACGATAGAACAAGGCCATATCCGGTTGTTTCCAACGTAAACGACGTCGAAAAACTTGTGTTCCGCTTCCATGCCTGCGTCCGTTCTCTTAGCAAATCGACCCTGGATCCGGGGTCTAGTCTCCGGGTAAGCCTTTCTCGATGCGTATCGGATCGTCTTCTCAAAGTTTCTAGTCTTCTTCTTCTCTCTGTACCTTAGAACCCTGGCCTCTCGGTTCACCGGAGAAAGTTGGGTGGGGATTTGCATTGAAGGACCGGCGAAAAGGTCTATTGTCCTTTTGGGTGGCCGTGGATGTGAGATTGAGACTGAGACATCTTCACTTGCTGTTGTTTCTGGTACAACTCCGACCTCCATTGATGAAATGGAAACCTGATTTGGAGAAAAGAACAAAGAACAAAGATCTTCAAAGCACAGTGAATATTTATTTATAGTAGGTAAACTTGAATATTCAGAAAACAAAAATCTTACGCTGTGATTGATGAATCCATTGAAATCTAACCCTGATTCTGAGGCAACAAACTCATGCTTCTGCGGAAATTTTTTATTATGGCGATGAAGATTCTCCTTGATTTCCCACTGAAATGGAACGACGCTCTCTCCTCCGAAGTTTTTATTCCCCATACTGCTGTATTGTTCCTGCTGATGTTTACGCCGTTGTTCAGCAAATTTATTTCCGCCTCATGAATTCAAGTCGACCAGATTCAAATAGTCATCCTCTTCACCACCAAACGGACATTCATTAGCCTGGTTATCGTTGATGATGTTGTTATTGCTGGAATTATTATTCACAGGGTTCAATAGCATCCATGAAGCCGCCTCCACTTCGTCTTCTTCGTCAATCGGTTCGTCCCTTTCTTGACCTAACACATGGGACACCCGAGGGCCGTGAACGCTGCCGGAGATAGGTGAAATCGGAACGCGGTGGTGGCGGCGAGATAGGGGATTGGCGTCGTGAACCTCCGCGTCGCAGGTGATGCACAGAGAGGCAGCATCCTCCTTGCAGATAAAAGCTGCGGGCGATCGCTCGCACACAAAAACTCGTTCGTGGCGTGAAGCTCCGCCGTTTACCGCGTGGATTCTTGAGTCGCAGCCGGAGCATAGAAACACCGAATCCTCTCTGCAGTAGATACTACACGTCGCTAAGCGAAAAATATTGCAGACTCGTCCCCAACTGGTACAGCCGCCGGTGCTTGCGCCGTCGCCGTTTCCGGAGTCGAATTCAGTCTTCAACATCTCCGTCGCTCTCTGTATCTCTCCTCTCTGTAAATATGGACTATTTGAATGGGCTTGTGTGAGAAGTCGACGAAGTAGAATCTGAGGCCGCCATGTGGCAACAAGTTAGTGGGTACCTAGAATATGTGGTTTATGTTTGTTTTGTAGTGGGACCCACGGCTCCCAAAGGGCCCCCCCTTTTTTGCCAATTATGACCGTATGTCAATGTAGCTCTAAATCAGTACGGTCTGATTAAAAATTGACGGTCGAGTTAAGTTCAAAGAGTCGTCCGCTTCAGTGCTGAGTTGGCAACAAAGCATTACGTCTCAACAAAAAATAAAAGCGTACGACCACAAGCTTCCCTCCCTGGGTCATCTACTCATCTGCCCTTAATGAAACATATTATTTATTATTGAGTACTCAATTATAAATGAATTGTAACAATAATATAACATGTGGTTGGCGTTTCAAACAAATTTGTTTGACAATTAATGTTTTAAAATTTTAAAATTATTTATAACACCTGCAAATTAAATTTTTAAATTTAATTTTCTAGTCTTCTTGAGTTTTCTTTCTTCGAATTTAAATATTTAGCCAATTTTAATATATATTATAGTATACAATGTTAAGTATTAAAAAAGCAAACTGTAACTAAATTACCTATGGATTTCTAGGTCCCAAATATTTAGTTTTCATTGGTTCAAGTTTCAAGTCATTCTGAGTACTGTAAAAGAAGTTATAATCATTTTAGTAACGAAATGTCAAAAATATTATTATGAGGATTTTTAGAAATAAATAGTATTAGAGTTATTATATGATTTAATTTCGTTTTTAATTTTATTTATGTTACTTTTGTATTGTATATAGTGACTGAATAAAATGAAAAAAAAAAGGTACGAAGATCGAGAAAATATTAGTTCTTCAATAACGAACCAATTGAAAGCATTGAAAGAAATGTGAATGAAGAATAAAGTTGTTTTCTATCTCTTATTCCAAGAGGTAGATGAGTCGAGTTTTGAGAAGATTGTTATTGCATCAACTTCGAAGAAAACATGTGATATTTTGCAAAAAGTGTTCAAATGTGTCGATCGAGTCAAACAAGTGCATCTTCAAAAACTACGAGGCGAGTTGGAGGTCATGAAGATGAAAGAATTATACGATGTATCCAGCTACGTTACTCGTGTGCAAACAGTAACGAATTAACTCCAACGAAATGGAGAAACTCTTACAAATGCAAGAGTTGTGGAGAAAATTCTACGATCATTGACAAATGATTTTGACAATGTTGTATGTGCAATCGAAGAGTTAAAAAATTTAGAAGAAATGTCTGTTAATGAACTCGCGGGCTCTCTTGAAGTGCATGAACAACGTGTCAGGGAAAACTGGTTAACCAAACAAATGTGGAAAGTACTAATCAGGATAATTCCCAAGAAAGATGCTCTTAACAGTCTCTCAGACATAATTACATTTCCAAGTATGTTCTCAGGAATGACTGGAGTGTTACAAACAGACACACTTAAATATCAGTCTCCTAGACAGAACGTACTTACATAGTATAATTACATCACTAACCAGACAGATACTTTTATTCAACACCTTAATATAATAATATTCGCACTATTGAAGTTGAATACGAAAAATAAATATCACAAAATACTAAAAGGAAAGAACACACCAAAATTTACGAGGTTCGGCAAATTGCCTATGTCCTCGGACACTACCACCGTAGTGAGTCGATCCACTAATCTCTTCAAAAATTACAACTTAGTAATTCATAATTAAAGAGATCACCTCAAATGAGAATTATCTTAACAAAGACACTCTCTAACAACTAAGAGATACGAATGATCAGGATACAATAACTAGAGAAGTTTAATGGCTATTTATAGCGTTGATAACTCATTAAACTTCATCAACTTTCCGATGTGGTTTTCAATAAGGTCTAACAAATTTCCTAAAATACGGCAACTAATTAACTATAAAATCGGAAATTAATTAACACAACAAGAAAAACAAAGAAGAGACATTAGAAGAAGCCTTACAAACAAAGATGATCGTCAAGGATGATGAAACATTGTATGCGTAACATAATCACGGAAGAGGACGTGGTCATTGAGGTCACGGTTTTAATCGCAGAAGACGTCGTAGTCGTAGAAATAACTACGAAGAGATAGGACAAACAAGACAACGAAATTGGCCTTTGAATGTTACATTTGCGAAAACTATGGACACTACGCAAAAGATTACTACTCGGAGCAAAAAGTTGAAGAAAACGCAAATTTAGTCGTAGAAGACGAGAACAAAGAAAATGTCGTTCTCATGATGACTTATGAAGACACCACTTCAAAGAATGACATAGTGTGGTACCTTGTCACCAGTGTTAGTAATCATATGTGTGGACACAAATATCTCTTTGTTGATATGCAATAAATAAAAGAAGAATATGTATCTTTTGGAGATGCATCGAAGGTCCAAGTCAAAGGTCGAAGAAAAATATATTTTTTTCAAATGAATGGAAAATAATGTATTATTGAGGATATCTACTACGTACCGAAATTGAAGAATAATATTCTTAGCATGAGTTAATTATTGGAGAAATGATGTTCGATTTTTATGAAAGACTAAATGTTGCACTTGAAAGATAAACATGGTCGAATACTTGCGCATGTGAAGATGACAAAAAATTGGATGCTCAAACTTAACTTGAAGAATATACAAGAAAGGTGTTTGCAAATCAATATTGAAGACAAAGCAAGCTTATGACACTTACTGTGTGGACATCTACATTATGATGGGCTAAAAGAGTTAGCAACAAAAAAAATCGTCAATGAGCTACCTTACATTGATTTCATTGAGAAATTTTGTTAAAGTTGTGTACTTAGCAAGAAAATAAGGACACATTTTCAAAAGAAAACTGAATATCGTACAAGGAAACCTCTCGAGTTGGTACACATTAACATATGTGGCCCAATTACTCTGAAATCATTTAGTGATAAGAGATATTTTATTATTTTCATTGATGACTATAAAATGAAAACTTGGGTTTATTTTTTGAATAAAAAATTTGAGGCATTTGAGACGTTCTAAAAATTCAAGGCGATGTTAGAGAAGACGATCTGAAAGATTTGAGTTTAATTGATGAATTTGTTGAGCATTAAACTCAATGAATAAGGGTGATAAAAATCCTTCATTTTTTTATGCTAGATTTTAATTGACTTTTAAAAAGGCAAACAATCACAAAATTTAACGTGTCACCAATAAATTTCTATGCTCTGAATGTTTAGTTTCTATTGGTTCAAGTTGCAGGTCATTCCGAGCACTGTGAAAGAAGTTATTGTCATTTTAGTTAGGGGTGGGCATCGGATCGGATCGGATCAATCCGATCTGATTGCCCCCCATCCGAAATTTTATCGGGTTATCGGATCAGATCCGATAATCCCTTTTCAACCAAAACACCTGAATCCGATCCGATCCGAATCCAACACGATCCGATTGAAAATTTAAAAAAAGTTATCCAGCAAAGCAATAATAAAATCCAACAAAAATCCAACCATATCCGACTAAAATCCAACAAAAATCCAAACATATCTAAACTTAATAAACTAATTCCAGAATGCAACAAAATCCAACCATATACCAAATCCAACAAAATACAACAAAACTAATCTAATCTACTGTAACTTCTATCAAATATCAATTATACATCATACATCAAGCATCGTCAATTCTTCATCTTCGTCTCCTTCTCCCTCTCCCTGACATGCAATTTCTAGACAACAAACAAACATAATTTAAAATCAACTAAAAAACATGTTTAATAATTTATATTAATAATGAATTATGATATAGAATTAGAATATACCTTCATCAATAGTTTTATAATCTTTCAATCGGTCTAACGTGTGCAATGGATCTAACAACGTTGGAGTTTCTGATAGGATCCAACTCTGTCCGCATATAAGAGTCTCTATAGTCTTCGGTAGTAAAGAGGTGCGATATTCATCAATAACGCGACCGCCAGTACTAAATGCCGACTCTGAAGGAACAGTAGTGATCGGAATGGCCAGCACATCTTTTGCTATTTTACTTAGAATTGGGTATTTATGTGAATTCAATTTCCACCATAGCAAAAGGTCTAGATTCTCTGAATATTCCTCAACAGGCTCTTGCAAATATAGATCAAGATCCGACCTACTGCTTCGAGTCTCCATAGAAGAGGAACTACTACCATAATATCTTGAAAATAGAAGATTTTTTGCTAGTGGTGCTCTGAAATTAGTTGAAGTAGATTGCTCGGCCTCAGAACCTTGATACTCCAAGTATAATCGTCGTAGAAGAACCTCAGTTTCTTTTTTAAATAAACTCCATCGATCGTCCCCCAATAGAATCTTCAGACAAAGTTGGCGCAAAGTGGTTTTGCATCTTGGATCAAATATAACTGCAACTCACATAATTTTATTGAGTCTATCAAAGTTGTTCCAGTACTTTTCAAATTTATCAATCATTCCATGAGCCATGTTTTTCAGTAATGGATTATCTGACTCAACATGTTTTTGGATATTGAGTTTCAGTCGGCATGCCTCAGCAATATACATGGCAGAAGTCACATACTAAGATCTTGATGCTGCAACTGTCGTATCATGGAAGACATCCAAAAACTTACAAAAAGCACGAACATCGCTCCAATCCTCGTCTGTAGGAGGGCCAGCCTCTCCCATATATGCCACGAATTGACTGTCACATTCAGTTAACTTATCAAATACTGATGCATACTTTTCAGCCATATCCAACATTAGAAATGTTGAGTTCCATCGAGTAGGGCAATCAAGCGTGACATTGGCCTTATATGTTATTTTCATAGCATCAATACAAAATTTAAACTTCTTCAAGCGTGCGGGAGAAGATTTCACATACCTCACAGCTTTGTGTACTCGACTAATTGCTATTTGATGGTCTCTAAGCCCTTCGTTAACAATTAAATTTGTGATATGGGCGAAACATCGAACATGGATATGCGATCCATCCAAGACCAATCCATTCAAATGCCTGAAACTCCTCACTAAATGTTGAATAGCGACATCATTTGAGGAAGCATTATCTACCGTCGATGTAAAGACATTCTCGATCCCCCATTGCCGTAAACACTGGACCAATAATTTTCATAGTCAATGAAAAGAATTAGTCAATATAATTTCACAAATAATCTATAAATTTGTACAAAGAACACTAGCCCGAGCTTACATAAATATTTTCGCAAATATCGAACTCAATTCACTATAATATTTCCAAGCCTCATCAGATGCTAATATTTTCAAGTGGGCAAAACGAACAATAACCCGAGCTTACACAATTACAAAGCAAAAAAAAACAGAGACAAAACAAAGTCAAACTAGATAACGCATGCTCAATCACAACCCGTTAAATTGCAAAGATGGGTCAGTCATGAAAATTCTGATTATCTCTTAAACAAGGATGGATAAAATTACAGCAAAAGAACACTAAATCAACAGAAATAGAATCAAGTAAATGAAGATAAATCAACACATCAGAGGCTTAAACTATATACAGAGGAGTAAAGCTCGACTCGTTCTGAGTTAAGACGATCGTCGGAGTTCGGACGGAAGCTCGACTCCTGCTTCTCGTCGAATCGTCGGCTCTGGGCGGGCGATGGGGTTATCGGGTTTGGGACTGGAGTTAGGGTTAGAAAATTTAGGGGTGGGCGATTAAATCCGATCATCGGAGTTCGGACGGAAGCTCGACTCCTGCTTCTCGTCGAATCGTCGGCTCTGGGCGGGCGATGAGGTTATCGGGTTTGAGACTGGAGTTAGGGTTAGAAAATTTAGGGGTGGGCGATTAAATCCGATTGTCGGATTCGGATGTAATCGGATTTCAATCCGATAAGATCCGAATCCGACAACAACCCAACAATCGGATTGAATTTTCAATCCCTTTACCGATTATCCGATCCGATCCGATCCGATCGGATCGGATCTTCGAGTTGGATCGGATTCGCCCACCCCTAATTTTAGTAACGAAAGATTAAAAATATTATTATTAGAGTTTTTAGAAATAAATATTATTAAAGTTACTATTTGATTTAATTTTGTTTTTAATGTTATTTATGTAAATTTTGTATTATATATAGTGGTTGAATGAAACGAAAATAATAAAAAATTAACAAATTATTATTTTTTTCATATTTTGTTCTTTCTCCTCTCTAGAAATTCGATTTTCTAAATTTTGATTTCTTTCATACACATTTGAAAATAAGTTAGAACTTGAAGATTCAATAGAAAAACTTGAAAATTTTAAAATTACATTTTTTGTGACACACGACTGATGGACAAACTAGAGAGAATAGGCTGACGAGCAATAAAAGTTAATAAATTATCGTTAAAAAAATTAAAGGCTGGTATTGCAAAAGAAATAAAAAAATCATTGTTGGAAAAATCTTTCCAACGTATCGGGTAAGAACACTTCAAACATTCACAAGAAGCTTGAGCAGCTATTTGTTCAAAACTGTATGTTTAAGATGATCGAAGTAGAAGAAGAGCAAGATTGAGTGGTGAACCCTATTGCAGAGGGGCTGAACATCAGAGGCGCATAGGGCTCTGCATGACGTCCTTGAAACTAACCTTAGTCCAAAGGGCACCATTCAAATGTAAACTATCATCACCTAATTTCCCGTCCCTTTTTCATTTCTCCTTCCGTTTATCATCTAGCTCTTCTCTCGAGGTTTGATCTTCGATGATTGGATTTGTACTGTCGATTGGTGTGTAGATTTGAAACATGGACATATGGGAATAATTAAAATATATGCAAATTGAATAAATAGATTATTTTAAAATATTTTATTAACTAATGTCTATTTTTTAATTAAATAACAATGACCTCTAAGATATAGAAAAAAATATATTAAATTCATTATTTAAGCTAATTAATGTCTGCCATGAGGTTGCGATGAAGGGTTCATAAAACCCAATTATTGCAGGCTACGCCTGGGCCGTTGACTGTCCATGCCGTCACGTCAGCATCCACCTGCCTTGAAAAGTCCAAAAGGCCCTCCCAGTTTCTCCGCTGTGCCAGCTGTTCGATTGTTATTGGACCACATTTCTTCAGTCTTTTTTTTATACTCCTACGGTTTCCATTTTTGATTCCTCATTTATCGATCGTCTTCTAGGGCCGTCTTCGTCTTGGCGAACGTAAACCAGGTGCAAATCGTCAACGCCTGAATCTTGATAGCTTAGAATGTATTTTAGTGGATTCGTTTTGGTTTCGATTGATTTGGTGTTTATTTCCCCGGTGTATTTGGGTTCTAGGAGGCTATCTGATACTTGATTTGACTTTCTTCCCGTTTTGATTTGAGGGGTTTGAAGGATTCTCATATATTTTAGTGTGGCTAAAAGTCAGTTATCTGATTTGCGAGACTTAGGCTTCGTTCGGTTGACTTTTTGTAGAGTTGACGGTAGTTTGACCGTATGGGACGCTTCGGATTTTGAATGTTTTACATAGCTACTTCGGTTTAAGCTCTAGGAAACTAGTTTGATCTAAAATGATAGATTTGACATGCTCGTATGCCTATCATAGAAGCAATTTTCCGTTCTTTTACTCTTTTTTTTAAAAAACTCTTTTCTGTGACGTAGGCATCGCGCATTAGTTTATTGTTTTGCATTAATTTTAGTCGTCTTTTTGGCTGTTATTTTGCTATAGTTTTCATAGAGCAACAATGTCACCTGTTGATTCTTCACGTGAGGAGAATGTGTACATGGCAAAGTTGTCCGAACAGGCTGAACGCTATGAGGAAATGGTTGAGTTCATGGAGAAAGTTGCAAAGACTGTAGATGTCGATGAGCTGACTGTAGAAGAAAGAAATCTTCTATCTGTGGCTTATAAAAATGTGATTGGTGCTCGGAGGGCTTCGTGGAGAATCATTTCTTCCATAGAGCAAAAGGAAGAGAGTAGGGGAAATGAAGATCACGTCGCAATCATTAAGGAATATCGGGGAAAGATTGAAAATGAACTTTGCAAGATCTGTGATGGGATTTTGAGCCTTCTGGAGTCACATCTCATTCCAGCTGCATCATCTGCCGAGTCCAAAGTTTTCTATCTCAAAATGAAGGGTGATTATCACAGGTATCTCGCTGAGTTTAAGACTGGGGCTGAGAGGAAGGAAGCTGCCGAAAGTACCTTGTTTGCTTACAAGTCTGCTCAGGTTCAGTTGACATACCTATTAATTTTCTTTTTGCATGTGTTCGGGTTTTTTAGTAATGCCTTTTTTTCTCAGGACATTGCTCTCGCAGACCTAGCTCCTACCCATCCAATTAGACTTGGACTTGCCCTTAATTTTTCAGTGTTTTATTATGAAATACTGAATTCACCAGATCGCGCTTGCAATCTTGCAAAGCAGGTATTTATCTTGTGTGTATGGCTGGGTATATGTGTTTGGGTTTATATGTGGTACGTTTACATAATTGATCATTGAGGATGCACCTTACCTTGGGATATTTGGCGACACTTGATTATGGATTAGAAACGAAGTTATTAGGAAAAAAAGCAGAAAGTACAAGGTAGTATAATTGCATCAAATGATTCAAGTTTAACCGTATAAAATGCATTTGATCCTTTCTTTTAGTAGAAAATTGATGTTTTTGACGCCCATGCCTGCATTTTTTATTTTCCTTTTACTTCCTTGCATATTTTTCATCACCCATTATTGCATGATTATGCTAGATTGAAAACTTGTTGAAAAATGTTGCATTTGGGGCTGTTATGATTTATTTTAAATT
>QAOC01040751.1:5889-17347 GCA_003255005.1 Begonia fuchsioides | reverse complement strand
GGGGGGGGAGGTGAATTAGGTTAATAACAAGTTTTCGTAAGTTCAAGGATTTAACAATTATCTTTTCTTGATTGAGTTATCAATTCAATATGCAAGCACAATCAACAATTATAAAAGTTGAGAGAGAGAGATATTAACACCGATTTGTTCTCGCGGTTTGGCCAATACCTGCCTACGTCTGCGCTTCAATGTTTCTCCTTGAAGATCCTTCACTTAATTGATCTTATGGGTCTCAATCAAACATCTATAAGTTGACTCTTCTTTATCAGATGTGTCACCCCTTTACACGAATTTCTCAACAAGAATGTTTAAGAAGTTTGTTGTTTCTAAACCGACTATCTCGATCACAAGAATGATGATCAAAGATGAATACAAGGATGAGAGAGTAAGAGAGATATTTGAAAATAAATTTGGCAGAGTTTGGGTGTGTTTTTCTCTCTAAAAAATCGGCTCTGAAATTTGCTTGAAAAAATCACTTCTAAAGATGAGCTTGCTTCATCCTTTTATAGTTTGCTGCCGAATTGGGTCGACAGACGCTGTTGGGGTCGACATATGCACTATTCGTTAGACACAACAAAGATATAGCCGTTGGAGATTTTTTGACACTTCAAATCTTTCTGTTCTTGGAGCGGTCGACATAACTGAAGTTGGGTCGACACTTTTGTCTTGAACGGACGAGTGACTCGAAACACATGGAATATGAAGTGTCAAATCAAAACCATGAATATGGTAAGGTCGACACAATGTATTTTCTAGGGTCGACACAGACATTTTAGATGGGTCGACATGATTTACACGCTGCACTGTCTTTTTTTTTGTCAACACAATTTGTATAGATGGGTCGACACAATTTGAACGTAAAGGTCGACATAAGTAATTTAGTTGGGACGACACATTTTGTACGTTGAGCTGATTTTCCGGTCGACATAAGGAATGAAAGACTCAGCCTCTGTTTTGAACAGGGGTCGACACAATACACTGTGGGTCGACACAAAGTATGTATGGTTAAGCTTTTGAATTTTACAAGGGTCGACACAAGGTATTATGGGTCGACACAAAACACTGCATATACTTGAAATTTCTGCAGCACTTAAACAAATTGTTAGACTTTAATTGTACCCTTCAAAGAGGGTATTTCTCATGAATGGTTTAGTCTAATTTAAACATTGTAAAGTAGTTTATTTTATCTGTCATGCTTATCTTACATAGTTATCATAAAAAATAATTGATTGCTTTAAAAACACTTTTAAAGCCAACATCCTTAACCCTCATCTTTTAACTTTGGTACTCTAAACCTTGGAACCCTATAACTTTGAACCATAAAACCCTAAAATCCTAAACCTTGAACCCTGAACACTCGAACCGTTAATTCTACCCTTAAACCTAAACCATTGAACCTTGAACCTTAGAAGAATTAACCTTGAACCTCAGAACCTCAAAACCCTAGAACCCTTGAAACCCGAAACCATGAACCCTGAACTTTAGAACCCTGGACCCTTGACCCTCAACCTCTAAACCTGGAACCCTTGAACCTGAATCATGAACCTTGAACCTTGAACCTTGAAACTTGAACCTTGAACAAAGGAACCTTGAACAAAGGAACCTTGAACCTGGAACCCCTGAACACTTAGAACCCTTGAACATTTCACTCTGAACCTTGAAACCTTAAACCCTAGAATCCTGGAACCGTGAACTCTTAACCCTGGAACCCTAAACTCTGAACCTTGGAACCCAAACCCATGAATCCTAAACCTTGGAACCCTAGAATCCTATAACCTTGAACCTTGGAACACTAAATTTTTGAACCCGGAACGCTGAACCCTGAACCCTTAACCCTGGAATCCTTGAACCCTAGAACTGTTAAATTCCAAACCCTGAACCCAAAACTATGAGCCAGGAAACCTTAAACCCTAGAACTTGAAAACTCAAACCCGAAACTCTAAACCTTTGAACCCATTGGACCCTGAATCCTGAACCTTTGCACCTTGAACCCTAAACCCTAGAACCCTAAATTCTAGAACACTAAAGTTAGAACTTTTGAATCCTAAACCTTAAATCTTGAACTTGTGCACCTTGAACCCAACACCCTTTAACCATGGAACCCTAAACCTTGGAAACCCAAACTCGGGATCCCGTGATCCTAATCTTTAACCCTGAACCTTGGAACCCTGAACCCTGAATCTTTGAACCCTAAACCTTGACCTTGAATTCTAGAATACCAAAATCTGAACCCTTGACCCCTAAACCTTAAATCCTAAACCCTATAACGTTGAACCCTAGAACCCTAACCCTGAACCTTGAATATTGGAACCTTTAACCATGGAACCCTGAACCTTAAAACTCTGGACCGTGGATCACTGGAACCCTAGAACCTTAAACCTCAAACCTTGAAGTCTTGAACTTTAAATCCTTAACCTGAACTCTGAAACCCTGGAACCCTGACCCATAGAACCCTGCAACCTTAAACCTTGGAACCCTTAAACCCTAGAACCTTGAAACCTGAACCCTAAACCTTGAGCCCTAAACCCTAGAACCTTGAACTTTACAACCCTGAACCCTAAACTCAAACCCTGAACACTAGACCATAAACACTGAAATGTTGGAACCCTGACCCCTGGAGTTTTGAACATTAGAGCCTTGAACCCTGGACCATAAAACCTTTGAACCTTGAACCCTAGAACCCTGGAACCCTAGAACCTTTAAACCCTGACCCTTAGACTTTGGAACCTCTTAAACCATGAATTCTATACTTTTAACCCTTAACTTTGTAATTTTAACATCGAAACCCTAGAACTAGGAACATTAAACCATAAACTATGTAACCTTGAATCCTAGAACCCTCAACCCTAAAATCTTGAACCCTAAACCTTAGAAGCCTAAACCTTGAACCCCGGAACTTAGGAACCCCAAAACCGTTGAAAGCTGAAACCTTCAAATCTTAACTGTAGAACCCCAAACCCTTGACCTCTAAACATGGGACCTTTGAACTTAAATCTTGTTGATTTTAGAGCCTTAAATCCTTGAATTCTAGAATACAAGAACCCTTAATCCTAAATCCTGAACCCTAAACCTTGAACTAAGGAAACCTAAACCTTTGACCTTAACACTAGAACAATGGAAACCTAGAACACTTCACTTTGTACTTGAAACCTTAAACCCTAGTGTAACGACCCGATTCCCAAACCGCCGCCTTCTAGCTTTACCTAACTTACTTTACTTTACTTTACCTTACTTTTCTTTCTTACTTTACTTGCTCGGTGGCGACCCCAGAACCGGTCCGTTACTGTTTTCTTACTTACTTAGGTGGAACACTCATTACTTTAAATTTCTGAAAACTAACTTTAACTCATAAAACAGTTTGCAAGGAAAACCTTCAAATTTCAAAACATATATTTCTTGTAAATAACGATTTGTGTTCCACTGTTATAAAAAATACATAATCATTCAATAACGTAAACTTACAGCGGAAGACTATAGTTCAAAATACCTTCATTCTAAAAACTTTAAAATCCATCACAAAAACTTAAGGGTATACATTTTAATTACATCCTCAAAATATTCAGAACATTCAAAAAAATTTTATAAAACATCTAAGTGTGTCGTGCATCACTCCCCGTTGGTCGTTGCTCAATAAACGGTATAATTTGAACCATCCTCTGCTCTAACTTCTTGATCAGTCATTAGCACCCTTTCTTCCATTACATTCCCTACATTGCAAAGCCTAAACTATGAGCCTAAAGCTCAGTAAGAAACATGACTAAAAATGCAATGCATGAGTATGCTATGTCGTTAAAACAATTCACAATTTCATTCATGTTTCTTAGGTTTTATGTTTTCTTTATCTTTGGAAATATTACAGGATCTCAAGAACACTCCCTTCACCTACTTCAACTTCTACTGATCGTGAGCTCACTACCTTACTACTTGGAGTGTTCAGGCCTGTAATAACCATTTACTTTACTTTACCATTCTGATATTCAAGTTCTTAATTCATCGGAGACGAAACATAATTGGCGTCCCATACCACCAATCATACCTCGTTTATCTCCAACTACGTTGTAAAACCATGCATGAAAATAGTTCAAAGACATTTTGTAAAACTATGATGCATGACCATATGAACATGAAAGCATCACTTAAATCACATCACATAACATGAAAATAAGCATTCATCACCAAATATGTCATGCAACAAACATGCAGAACACATCAAACAATCATCCTAATCTTTGCAATGTAGTCCCACTTAAGGGCCAAATAATCTTAATGCTAACTTACCTTAGCAGCTAGCTTGAGTTGATCCACTTGAGTCTCCTTCTTAATCCAATCGATGACTTAAACCTATAAATCATATAGGGATCAGAAACTGCATAAAATCTTAACTTTTTGTTCCAACTTTGAACATCTATAACTTCCTTTATATTGATCCATTCCTGATGATTAAGGTGACAAATTGTTCCTTAAGGAGTCTACTATAACTTTTTAGAAGACACCAAATTTAGAAAACTAACGCCTGTTGACTTACGTGGACAAAAGAGAGGGCATTCACTGTTTGAACAGTGATTGGGTCGACATAAACTTTTAGAGGTCGACCCATGTCCACAAAATAGAAGCGTCGCCTTTTTAAAATCGAGTTTTGGTCAACCCAACTGTCAGGGGTGGACCCAAACTCTCCCCAGTTTCCGTACACTGACTTGCAACATCCATAAATTTTTTACATAGCTTCGAATCCAGTGATTTGAACGGCTATAGATCACTCTAAGAGTCTAATTTAACTCTTAAGAAGGACATAAACTCTAATTCATGCTAAAACTTGACCGAATATCAAAACGTTTAGCTTTATTCATGATTAACCGATTTCACAGCAATTAACCTAAAATCCTTCATATTTATCCACCAGCTCATCCAATACATTCATATTGACCTTACTAAATTCTAAAAGAAACTTAGAGGATATAAAATATTACCTTGGGCTTTAGCTTCTGCCAAAGTTTCAGAGTTTTCCTCTTCCCTTCCCTTTCTCACTCTTTTCTCTCACGAAACTTCTTTTCTTTCTCAATCTCCCTCTCCCTTATCAGACTAGAGAACTCTGAGTAAATAGATAAAGAGAGGAGGTTGTGTTGGTAGGGGAATGGCAGACCATGCCTTCTTATCTCTTAATTAAACAAAATCAATCTTCTCTTTACATCCACCGATCCGATTTCCTCACGTTTTTGCTGACTTTTCAACTCAAAAAAGGAATGTGTCGACTGCTCTTCCATTGTGTCGACCGAAAGGCTTTCCCGAGAGCGATTTGTGTCGACTGCTCGGTCCTGGGGTCAACCCAAAGTTTCAATTCTGTCGACCCTTTCTAAGTCTTGGGGTCGACCGAAACTATATATTGTGTCGACCCCTCTTCAGTCATGGGGTCGACCGAAACATACAATTGTGTCGACCCCTCCAAATTCCTGGGGTCGACCTAAAATATACTCTTGTGTCGACCCCTCCTAAATCCTGGGGTCGACCAAAACATACAATTGTGTCGACCCCTCCAAATTCCCGACCTAAAATACACTCCTATGTCAACCCCTCCTAAATCCTGGGGTCGACCTAAAGTATACAATTGTGTCGATCGGACATTGTTCATAGGTCGACCGGCAGTTAAAACTTTCATAACGTTTGTTATACAACTTAGATTTCTATGATTCAAACACCATTATTTTTCTTATTAAGTCTAGTTTAACTTTATACAAGACATAAACTTCAAATTCAGAGCGTAAAGGTATCACATGTACAAAACACCGAATAACGATTTAAAGTTCATATTTCTTAGTCCAGTTTTCATTTATCAACTTTTAACGTGCGTAACTTTTTCACCACAACTCCAATTGCGTTGTTCAACCTATTAATCTTCTCCTTTTGATGTCGTCTATAATTTTTTAGAAGATTACTTTGTCACTTAAGTTCATCTGTAGCATAATAAAATAGGAAAACTAAAACTACCCAGATATCAATTTTCAACCTAGTGGTTCTTACTAACTATAAGTTTCCAAAACCCATAACTTTCTCTACAGACTTCCAAATTGGGTAATTTTTTTTGCTATAGTTCCATCAACAAGTTTATTAATTTTCATGAGAAGAATTTAAACTCATTGGAAGAAGTTAAAATCTCTGGAATTGGCTAATCTTAACATTGTGGAAAGTTGATTCAACTTGCAAGGGTCGACCGGTTTCTAACGTAGGTCGACCGGAAAAAGTACATCACGACTAGGGTGTCAACTGATATTATTCATAGGTTGACCGGTCCTTCATTCACAACCTTCCATTTCCATTTTCTCAAACTTCCATTCAACACTTAAACTGATTTAGTCCAACTTTCACATTAACCTTACTTTTTCAACTACCAATTCTAACAATTGAATTCCAGCAAGTGAATCATCATTTATACCCCTAATCATAGTTCATATATAAGATGATATAATTATAAGACTTTCAATTATGATGAAAGGGTCGGGTATTACCCAGAAAAGTGGGGTGTTACATTCTACCCCCCTTATTTTAAATTTTGTCCTCAAAATTGTAGGTTAAACCACTCTGGATAGCCCCTTTCCATATTTCCTTGGCATTCCTAAATAGTTTCTTCTGTCTAGTTGCTCTTTTATAGCACTTTGATCAGAGGAATTTACTCTCTTCTTAGCTTGTTAATCATTAAATTTAGCAACTTTACATCATTACCATATGCTTTTCTTATATCAAGGTTGGTATAATCATATTGTTACTTAGTTCAATAACTTAATTGAGATCCATATGAACTTTTTGGACATCGATATGAGAACTACCTTGTATAATCCTTGCATAGTTGATGGAAATTCCCAATTTGTATGATGCATTTTCAATCTCAGTTATAATCGAGACAAGTCCAATAGTTTTTGGAATGAGTCTTCCTCCTTCGTACCAAAACACTTACTCTTTTAAATGATGAAATTTTAAAGGATTCCATGTTTCCTCAACGAAAATTGAGTCCTGTATAAGCTAGCATAGCCCTCATGTTGGTCTCGTGACACCCAAAACCTTTTCCTAATCATGCATATTGATCGCTGAGTTGTTATAACATATTTGGATCATAATTCACTTCTCTAGTTTTATCTAATGTGGTATAATTTACACTTCTCATCATACTTCACCTTATAAAGGTCGTACTAATTGTAGCTTAGTAGTAATGAGTATAAGTAAACTTCGCTAAGGGCAACGACTTGCTCTATGAATCTTTGAAACTTTAGCACTCATGCTTTCATCGTGTCTTCTAAATTTAGTTGCCCTTTTGATTCGACTACCGGTTCGGGAAAAAACCATCGTTCCTATTTCTAAACTTTTCTCATGATCTTTCCAAAACAATGGAGATTGAGATTCCAACTAATCTTACTATCTTTTAGATATGCATCTCCACATATTTATCCAAAATGTTTAAAACATTCAACTTGTTACGTCCATAAAACTACTAGTGCATTCGTTACTCTAACGGATATCTTCCAAAAACTCATAATGTTTATATTCTTCATGAATGTCTTCTTGAAATATCGTCCATTTTCATCGAACAACATATCAATCTCTGATGACATACACCTATCCCTTATCGTTAACTTACTTAAATTTCCCCATCCTTGAATTTGTTCTTGGTTGTTAATTTTTCATTTAGGGATAATGTCTAACTAGATGTCCTATTCTCTTTGCATTTAATTCATCGTCACGTGCCGATAACCATTTTCCAAAATGCCTCCTTTAAGTCTATGGCATAACTTTGCTTGAGAAGAACATTAAACTTACTCTTTGCTTTACTTCCTTTGAGTTTATTCCCACTTGATTCTTTTCGTTCTTCTCAATAGTTGTTATTCTTTACTTGATTGAGGCATTATTTGTTCAAATAATTTCTCATCAAAGATTTCTTATACCTCATAAACCACATCTAAATTTTCCAAGATTCTTGGACACCACATTAGCATGATTAATGTTCTTGGTACTAGCTACTTTAACTTCTCTATAAGTTTCCAACTTTAGACCTTGAATATACTAGTACACTTTAAGTTTTCCCTTACTCACTTAAGTGTGGGGCAAACTTTAATAAACCTCAGAACGTCTTCTAGATATATTTTTCCCTTACCTCCTTAACTAGTTCTTTTCAAAACCCTTACATTCAATCTTCTAGATTTACGAGACTCCCCCCTATTTGATACTTTAGGCATATTTCCATTACGTTCTGTCTTTCTCATTTTTAAATCTTGTTTCCCTTGTCGAATCCATAGCAGGAACGTCTTTGTCATTGGGGTATAAATCGTGGTAGTTTCTTGAAGTCTCATACTCACGAGACATATTCATCCTATAATTAGTAACTCTTACTTCTTATTCGTGAGTATATTTACTTCTAACTAATATGTTATCATCTCCCTATTTATGTGAATCATAACCCTCCGTTGATAGCAGCCAGTCCATGCTTTTACGATTTGGTTCACGCATGGATACATGACGACTATAAAGTTCTTTGTGAAACTTCAATTTTTTTTTCTTTTCTTCCATAGTCATGCTCACTTGAGACATGAGAATATTGATAATCGTCTAAATGAGATATTCTGTAATCTTGGGGCATCTTACCTACCACTTCAACATGGTCATCCAAAACATCTACAATCGACCATCTTGCTTTACTGAAATCCTTGCTCTGCCCAAGTCGCTGAGATCCGAAAATATAATTCCTAGTTTATGTAGGATGCCTCTCCATCATAACACCGAGTGCTCCTTATCTACATGAGTTTCCACAAAAGTTAGTTTTTCAGAAGCTACTTTACCCGGATACTCATTCCTTGTATACTAAGAAAGCTCTATATCTAAATTTCCTGTAGTAGGTACCTGGATTCTAGTTTTTCCATAGTATGTGGTAGGAGATACATTTTAATAGGGTTGATATGACTCTCCCATGTTACTATCTCTAATAAGTCCAGAATTATCGAGTTAATTTCGATAAAAATTCTAGTAATATGAACTCTCAATCCTCTAGTTCAAGGTGAGATCGTTTTGCAGCTATTCCTCCAATTGTTTAGGCTGTCGGTTAACCAACTCTAACAGTGGTTAATAACAGTGTCATTAGTTCCCTCCTCTAGAATATTTCTTTCCTGATGGTCCTTCAATCATCAATCAGATCGTTAGTACTCCAAAATAAGTATCTCTCAACTTTAATTCTGTTATAACATAGAAGTATGCAAATGATACAATTATTTAGCTTTATAGAGAACCGACTTTACCCAGTACACTAACCCTTTCGTTCCCTTATTCATTTGTGTGTGTTTTGCTCTGCTTTACCTCACTCACTTTAATTTACTTTACTTTACTTTTCTTTCTCACTTTACTTGCTCGGTGGCGACCCGAGAACCGGTCCGTTACTGTTTCTTACTTACCTAATTAGGTGGAACACTCATTACTTTAAATTTCTGAAAAGTATCTTTAACTCATAAAACAGTTTGCAAGGAAAACCGTCAAATTTCAAAACATACATTTCCTGTAAATAACGATTTGTGTTCCAGTGTTATAAAAAATACATAATCATTCAATAACGTAAACTTACAGCGGAAGACTATAGTTCAAAATACCTTCATTCTAAAAACTTTAAAATCCATCACACAAAAATAAGGGTATACATTTTAATTACATCCTCAAAATATTCAGAACATTCAAAACATTTTTATAAAACATCTGTGTGTGTCGTGCATCACTCCCCGTTGGTCGTTGGTCAATAAACGGTATAATTTGAACCATCCTCTGCTCTAACTTCTTGATAAGTCATTAGCACCCTTTCTTCCATTACATTCCCTACATTGCAAAGCCTAAACTATGAGCCTAAAGCTCAGTAAGAAACATGACTAACAATGCAATGCATGAGTATGCTATGTCGTTAAAACAATGCACAATTTCATTCACGTTTTTTAGGTTTCATGTTTTCTTTATCTTTGGAAATATTACAGGATCTCAAGAAAACTCCCTTCACCTACTTCAACTTCTACTAATCGTGAGCTCACTACCTTACTACTTGGAGTGCTCAGGCCTGTAATAACCATTTACTTTACTTTACTATTCTGATATTCAAGTTCTGAATTCATCGGAGACGAAACATAATTGGCGTCCCATACCACCAATCATACCTCGTTTACCTCCAACTACGTTGTAAAATCATGCATGAAAATAGTTCGTAGACATTTTATAAAACTATGATGCATGACCATATGAACATGAAAGCATCACTTAAGTCACATCACATAACATGAAAATAAGCATTCATCACCAAATATGTCATACAACAAACATGCAGCACACATCAAACAATCATCCTAATCTTTGCAATGTTGTAACAACCCTCATTTTTATTTTTATCTCATTTTATTCTCTTTTAAGGAATTGTGAGTTTAAGACAAAAGCGATTAAAATCTTTTTATTAAAGATGCTTAATCTTAGAGTATTAAAGTATTGTGGGTATTAGTAAATTAGTAGGCTGAAGGTGATGAAGAAAATAATGTTTCGGAAGTATATGGGATGATGTTATTCAGAAAGGTTGGAAAATTATATAGGTTCGGTCGACCGCATGGTCAAGCGGTCGACACCTTCAAGTTCGGTCGACACAATAGACGAGCGGTCGACATAGCATAACATTCGGGAATTCATTATGTCGACATAAGTTGACTTATGTCGACATAAGTTGGATAAGTCAGCAAAATCAGCAGAATTCTGATTGGTGGACATAAAAGGAAAATTGATTTTTATTGATAAAGGGCTTTAAGTGGGTCTTGGCTGGCATTTCTCCCTCCCAACCACGATCTCCTTCCCCCTTTTCTCCCTAGGGTTCGTGCTCTAAATCAAAGGAGGGTGAGATTGAGATAGAGGAGAAGTTTTGTGAGGAAAAGAGTGAAAAAGTGAGTGACTTCAAGAGAAGTGAAGTGAAGAGCTTTGATATTTCGTGGAGGCTGAAGCTCAAGGTATTTTCATATCCTTTAAAGTTCTTGTAGGTTCAATAATGATAGAAGGATGATGTTGGTTGAAGTAGTAGATAAAAATGAAGGAGTTTGTGTCAAGTGATTCGAAATTAGTTATTAACGTACAGGGTTAGGGTTTTTTGGATTTTCTGTCGACTTTCTTTACGAATCTGAGTTTCTGTCCTTCACAAGAGTTATAGTAGACCTTTATATTAATCTATAGCCGTTGGAATTACTTGATTCGGAGTTATGTAGGAAAAGATATGGACGTCTCAAGTTGGTAGACAGAAACTGGGAGAGCACCGGTCGACAGATGATCGACCGGTCGACACAAAATAACTCTGTGTAAATGGTTCGGTCGACCGGTTGACCAAGCAGTCGACATATTATGTTAAGTTATGTCGACACATATAGGTTTATGTCGACCTAATCACTGTTCAAACAGTGAATGCCTTCTATTTTGTCCA
>QAOC01040736.1:384121-417853 GCA_003255005.1 Begonia fuchsioides | reverse complement strand
AAAAATAATTGATTGCTTTAAAATCTTTTAAAGCTAACAGTTCACTCAAAACTATTGTTACAATAATTTGCGGTTTCTAAACCGACTCTCTCAATCACTAAATGAGTAATCAAAGGTAGATACAAAAGATGAGAGAGTACAATAGCTCGAGAATGATTTTTGGCAGCATTTCGACGTATTTTTCTCTCTCAAAAATCGGCTTCTCCAGTTGGCTTCTCATCAGCTAACTGACACTCGGGCGGTCGACAGATGTACGAGAGCGGTCGACATAAATATAGCCGTTTAGACCCATAAGGAAATAGCCATTGGAAGTTTGTCTCTGACGTTGCCCTGAGCGGTCGACATATTCGTGGAGTGGTCAACATAAGTATAGGTTATTAGCCTTTGAAGGTGCTGCGGTCGACATAGGGTCTGGTGTGCCATCCGGAAGGGACGACGCACCGTGGTCGGAAGACTGCGCGCACACCAAACTCGGGAGAGATGATTGTGCGGAAATTAGGAAAATGAACTCGGGCGAAATGGGGATTTTGGGATGCAGAAGTGAAATGGGTTCAGAATTAAGAGGAATGATGTCGAAAATGAAGGAATGGCTCGAAGAGATAAAGAGATGGCTCAGATGGATAAATTGGGCTCGGAATCGGACAATGGAGGAAGGTGATAGTTGTTAGCTTTATCTGCGATTAAAGTTACCTTTGTTTTTGATTGATGAACATTAATATATTGGAAAATTGATTAACCGTTAAGAGAAGTTAATTTGAATAATGTATATTCATCGAAGGGTACCTCTTGTGTCTAACAAATCAGTTGAGTTTTGCAGAAATTATTAAGTCTGATACGAGTTATGTCGACTAATCTTCTAGCAGAGGATAAACTTGTGTCGACCGTTTCCCAGTTATGTCGACTAATCTTTTGGCAGACGATAAACTTGTGTCGACCGCTTCCCAATTATGTCGACCGAAGATATTCGAGACAAGAAGCAAAAATGTCGACCACATTTCTACAAGTTCCAGAGGCCAACATTATGTCGCTGCAAAGCTATTGTGTCGACTATGTACATATCCAGAGGCAAACGTTATGTCGACTGCAACATTATTATGTCGACTGTATAAATGTCCAGAGGCCATATCTATGTCGACTTAAGTTCTTCTCAACGACAAATCACTAAATCTTATGTCGACCGATCAAAAGCTATGTCGACCGAACAAGAGCAGAAAAAGAAGATAACCTCCAACGGCTATTTCAAAATGTGTCTAAACGGCTATATCTATGTCGACTGATCCCGTACTTATGTTGATTTATCCAGCCTGAGCAGAACAAAATCTATAAATAGCTGCTGAGCTGTGGATTGAAACGACGATTTTTAAAAGAGCAAAAAGAGAGCCAAATTGCTGCCAAATTTTAGAGAATCATTTCATTCTCTCAATCTTTGTATTTATATCTTGTATATTCATTTGTTGATTGAGAGAGTCGGTTAGTAACAAAAAAATCTTCTATTAAACTCTGTGAGCGAAATTTGTAAGAGGGGTGACGCCTCTCCTAAAGAAGAGTCGCTGTAAAGGTTTGATTGACACCCGTAAGTCAATCGGAGTGAGCTCAAAGGATTGAGCGGGAAGAATCTTCAAGGAGGTACCTTGGAGCGCGGACGTAGGCAAGGTTGGCCGAACCGCGTTAACAATCCGGTGTCAATCTCTCTCTCTCTAACTCTATTAAGTTGTTTATCTTTTCCGCATTGGAGTTTTTAGATTGAGTAAACCGTACGCATAAATTTGATTAAAGTGTAATCATCGGAGAAAATTTTTATTAATCTAATTCACCCCCCCTCTTAGGTTAATCTCGATCCTACAATTGGTATCAGAGCAGGAATATTGAATTGATTAACCTATAATCACTGTGATAATCATATGGCCTTTAACATGAATAGCACTAACATCGAAGGTCAATCCACAACCAGGCCGCCCCTATTTGATGGAAATAATTATGTCTATTGGAAAACTAGAATGAGAATATTTATTCAAGCAATGGACTTTGGCATTTGGAACATTATAGAAGATGGCCCATTTATTCCTACAAAATTGGAAAATGATGTTAGGGTGCCTAAGACTAGAATTGAATACAATGATCAAGATTTGAGAAATGTTAGTCTAAACGCTAAAGCCATGAACATGCTGTATTGTGCTCTCTCTAGTAATGAATTTAATAGAATTCAAGGCTATGAAAATGCTAGAGAAATATGGTGATTACTTGAAGTTACTCACGAGGGTACTAATCAAGTAAAAGAAAGTAAAGTCAATTTACAAGTCCATGAGTATGAGCTATTGACCATGGATAGGAGTGAGTCTATTGGTTGTATGTATACTCGTTTTACAAACTTGATCAATGGCCTAAAGGTTCTTGGCAAGGTATATACAGAGGAGTAATGCGTGCGAAAAGTTCTTCGTGTTTTGCCTCCAGCTTGGCAACCGAAGATGACGGCAATTCAGGAAGCCAAGGACCTCAAAGTGCTGAAACTTGAAGAACTCATTGGATCTCTGATGACCCATGAGTTGACTATGCAAGCCAATGAGAAGAAAGAACTAAAAGAAAAGGAAATATACAAGAAGAAAGATATAGCTCTTAAAGCTTCCTCAAGCAATCAAGAAGAAACCGAAAGTGAGGAAGAAGAGGGAGAAATCGCCCTTATAACAAGACGCTTCAAAAAATTCCTTTAGAAAAGAAAAATGAAAGGAATTCGAGCAACAAGAGGCGACAAAGCATCCAGTGACAAAAACAAGGAATTCACTTGTTTTGAATGTGGAAAGGTGGGACACTACAAGTCGGAGTGTCCTAAGATCAAGAGAGCTCCCAAGTCCTATAAGAAGAAAGCAATGAAAGCCTCTTGGGATGACTCCGATAGTGACTCAACATCTTCCGAACTTGAAGAAGTCGCCAATATGTGCTTCATGGCTAAGGAAGATGAGGTACATCTCTCTCTTAGTAATTTAGAGCGTAATTTTGAGGAAGAAGAGGATGATCTTCTATCCGACTTTCATGCACTACTTGATGATTTTAGCATGCTTAAAACTAAATACACGAAATTGAAAAAGGAGCATGTTAAATTACTCAAAGAACATGAAAATATTCATATCATATCTCATGAGAAGTTGCATGATGAAGTAAAAGAACTAAAAGAGAAAAACTTAGATTTAAACAATATAGTTCTCAAGTTTACAAATGGCAGTAAAAACTTGAACATGCTACTAGGTAGTCAAAGAGTAACTTTCGACAAAGCTGGTTTGAGATATGAATAACATAAGAAGAAGAAGTCCTACAAGAACCTTTTTGTTAAACCAAATGCATGCAATAAGTGTAATAGAATAGGACATCAATCATTTAACTGCCCTCTAAATTCAAGAGTCGGAAAGGTTAAGGTAGTAGAGAAATGGGTTCCCAAAGGAACCAATGCTAACCCTCTAGGACCCAAAATGGTTTGGGTACCTAAGAAGATGGTTTGATGTGTTGTGTAGGTGGAAGGAAGTCCCTTGAAAGATCTTTGGTTCCTCGATAGTGGATGTTCGAGGCATATGACGGGAGATCCTTCAAAATTTGCATCAATCAAGCATAAGAAAGGAAATGTCTCTTTCGGCAGAAATCAAAAAGGGAAAATAATTGGCATTGGAAACATTGGTAAATCTTCCTCCCCTATTATTGAGAATGCTCTTTTAGTTGATGGCTTAGAACATAACCTTCTAAGTGTCAGTCAATTATGCGATAAAGGATATAGAGTTATTTTTTAATCTAACTCTTGCTTTATTGATGATATGTCAAATGGAAAAACGTTATTTATTGGATATAGAAACGAAAACCTTTATACTATCGACTTGAATGCTGTCTTATGTGTTGATGAAAAATATTTTTCCGCAAACTCTTCTTGTGATAGTTGGTCTTGGCATAAGAGGCTAGGACATGTAAGTATGAGTACCTTAGCTAAGATTTCTAGGAAGAATCTTGTTAGGGGCCTTCCAAAGATATCATTTGAGAAGGATAAAGTATGTGAGGCATGTCAAATGGGGAAACAAACGAAGTCTTCGTTTGCTTGAAAGTCATTTGTATCAACCACCAAACCTCTTCAACTTCTTCATATGGATCTCTTCGGTCCTTCCAAGGTAGCTAGTCTAGGAGGGAAGTATTATGCGTTTGTCATCGTTGATGACTATTCTAGATTTTCTTGGGTTTTCTTCATAAGATCAAAGGATGAAACCTTTCATATATTTTCCTCCTTTAGAAAGAAAATTCAAAATGAAAAGGAGCTTTCTATTGTGGCTATTCGTAGTGACCATGGGGGAGAGTTCGAAAATGAAAAATTTGAACACTTTTGTGATAAACATGGAATAGATCATAACTTTTCATCCCCTAGAACTCCTCAACAAAATGGTGTTGTTGAAAGGAAAAATAGATCTTTGCAAGAACTTGCAAGAACTATGCTAAATGAATATGCTCTACCTAAGTATTTTTGGGCTGAGGCCGTTGCTACGGCATGTTATGTTCTCAATAGAGTATCTATTTGCCCAATCTTAGAAAAGACTCCGTATGAGCTGTGGTCCGGAAAAACACCAAGTGTTAAATACTTTAGAGCCTTCGGATGCAAATGTTTTATTCTTAACACCAAGGACAACCTAGGAAAGTTTGACTCCAAAACGGACCTAGGAATCTTTCTAGGATACTCCTCATCTAGCAAAGCCTATAGAGTCTATAATAGGAGAACCTTAGTGGTCGAAGAGTCTATGAACGTGTCTTTCGATGAATCCCCTAAACCAATTACGATCATAGGTGAAGATGATGTTTTGGAAAATGCTATGGACTCTTTATCTCTTAAGGATAGCGATAAAGCTTCCTTAGAAATCTTTCCTTTGGATCAACCCTCTAGCTCTACCGCTTTAGATCCACAAGATGACAACGTAAGGAATCTTCCTAAGGAATGGAAATATGTAAGAAGTCATCATAAGGAAAATATTGTAGGTGACCCTAACTTAGGAGTCAAAACTAGAGCCTCCCTTAGAAATTTTTGTGGAAATGTAGCATTTATCTCTCAAATTGAGCCGAAAAAGTTCGATGAGGCCATTGTTGATGAAAATTGGATTATGGCCATGCATGAAGAGTTAAATCAATTTGAGAGAAGTCAAGTATGGGAGTTGGTTCCTAGACCTAAGAACCGCACCATTATTGGAACTAAATGGGTATTCAAGAATAAACAAAATGAAAATGGTGTAGTCATTAGGAACAAGGCAAGACTAGTTGCAAAAGGTTACAACCAAGAAGAAGGTATAGATTTTGAAGAAACTTTTGCTCCAGTAGCTCGAATGGAATCAATCCGGATGCTTCTCGCATATTCTTGTCATAAAGACTTCACTCTCTTTCAAATGGACATTAAGAGTGCTTTCTTAAATGGGAATATAATGAAAGAAGTGTATGTAGAACAACCATTGGGTTTTGAAATCTTTGATGAGCTAGATCATGTCTACAAACTTCACAAAGCACTCTATGGTCTTAAACAAGCTCTGCGTGCTTGGTACGAAAGGTTAAAGAATTTTCTCTTGGATAGAGAATTCAAAATTGGCAAAATAGACTCAACTCTCTTCATCAAACATTTTGGTGATGATTTGTTAATCATTCAAATCTATGTAGATGACATTATATTTGGAGCTTCCAACAAAAATCTCTATGATAGTTTTGCTACCCTCATGCAAGATGAATTTGAAATGAGTATGATGGGTGAGCTTAAATTCTTCTTAGGACTCCAAACTAAGCAATCTGTAGAAGGTACATTTATTTGCCAAGAGAAATATGTCAAGGAATTACTCAAGATATTTGGCATGAACTCCTGCAAATTCTCTAGAACTCCTATGAGTACCTCTACTAAACTAGATAAGGATGAAAATGGTAGAGAAGTTGACATTAAGAAATATCGTGAAATGATTGGATCCCTTCTCTACTTAACCGCTAGCCGACCCGACATTATATTTAGTGTATGTCTATGCGCTAGATTTCAAGCCGCTCCTAAAGAATCTCACTTAAATGCCGTTAAACGGATATTTAAGTACTTAAGTGGCACCGTTGACTTAGGTTTGTGGTATCCTAAAGGTGTCTCTTTTGACTTATTAGGATACTCGGATGCGGACTACGCGGTTAGTTTAGTTGATAGAAAAAGCACCTCTGGTACGTGTCACTTTCTTGGAGAATCTTTAGTTTCATGGTTCTCAAAGAAACAAAACTCAGTAGCCCTTTCAACCGCCGAAAGCGAATATATTGCCGCTGGTAGTTGCTGTGCTCAAATGCTTTGGATGAAGCAAACTTTAGAGGACTACGATCTCACATTCACTAAGATTCCAATCAGATGTGACAATACAAGTGCTATAAATATCTCTAAGAATCCTATTCTTCACTCTAGAACAAAGCACATTGAAATTAAGTATCACTTTATAAAAGATTATGTGCAAAGAGGAGATATTATCTTGGAATTTGTTAACTCTAGTGATCAATTAGCAGACATTTTCACCAAACCTTTAGATGAGAAGACCTTTTGTGGAATTAGAATTCGTCTAGGGTTGATTCGATTCAATGATGCTTAGATGCATTATCTCATGACTACTGCGATCAGTCGACATAATGGGAAATATGTCGACCGGACCATCATACCTGGTAAGGACACAGTCGACACAAGTATTGCTATGTCGACTGGATGATCGCCTCTGTTAAGGAATCAGTCGACATAATGGGAAGTATGTCGACCAGTAAATCGTCTCGGGTAATAGAGCAGTCGACATAACTATAGATATGTCGACTGATGAGTGTCAACTTCCAGTTTTTAAAAGAACCCCGCCGCGCCCTAACCTCCTTTCTCTCAACCTCCTGCGCGAAATTTCTCCTCCGGTGATTCCAAGCTCTTCTCCGACTATTCCAATCTCATTTACGATTACTCCTCCACCTCATCATTTATCCCTCCTTTGATATACATGGCATCCACTTCCAAACTCCCTATCAAGAGGAAGCGTACCGTAAAGTCAAAATCAATCGGTGAAACGTTGATTCCTCCGGCTCCGACAGTGGACAAGCATCTCTTCCGAAACTCAGATGCTCAAGATAAGTATTCTCAGATTCTACATGGAAACCTCTTATATTAAGTAGAGTATTTCTACCCGATAGGATTACGGGCATAGATATCACTGAGTATTGTTAATATCTAGGATTAAAAGCTTTATTTGGACTAAGGAATTCGTATCATGAGGAAGCTATACGGCTTTTCTATGCGAATTTACAATCATTTCCTCACCCGCTCTCTCTCAAGAGTTTTGTCTATGGTAAACCAATTAAGATTACAAATTCTTCATTAAACTCATTACTGGGGTGTGAGGTAAATGAGTTTACGGATCGATACTACGAGCAAGGGAAGGAACCCGCTCTAGTTCGATGCTCGGATTATAAGGATTTTCTTAGATTGGTTGCTAAGGATCCAAACAACCTACCGTACAAACCCAAAGCAAGTGACCTCAACATAACGGCACGTTTGGTTCATCATATCATTTCCTACAATCTTTTGCCTAAGGACGGGTCTAAAGATTACATTAGCCATATGGAGCTATATGTTCTATATATGTTCTTTACCCGACGTCGCTTCAATGTAGGATTTATCATTATGAGACGTATGATGGATGTGCTGGATAAAGCGTCCAAATCATTACCATTCAATACCTTGCTAATGAGGATTTTTGCTCAACAAGGAGTAGCTTATCCCTCTCCCGCTAATCTAGTCAAAGTCAGGAATCATGATATATACTCTGATTCGACCCTTGCACGGATGGGTTTAACCAAAAATGACCTTGGAGAATGGCAACACAAGAGAGATCTGCCTCGACGACCTCCCACTCCTCCAAGCTCTCCACCCCTAACGGTTGATGAAGCTCATATTCCTCCCGAGGATAGGAGACCTCGAAAACAACATCGTTCCTCTTCCTCGATTGAGGGGCGTTTAGATACACTTAATGGCCTAATTACGAGCCTCACAACTTCGGTTAATGCTCTGCATAAAAAGGTCGATGGTCTTAAGAGGCAAATTGATGCATGGGATGAATATTTTGAAGAGGAAAAAGAACAAGAACAAGAAGACTATGACGAACCGACTCCAGCTCCTCCTAGAGTTCCTGTCCTCTCCTCTCCAGCTCCTGTTGTTGAGCCATCTATCACTCCAACTAGATCTCCTACCCTTCAGCGTACGTCCTCTCCCGATACAGTGGCGGTTCCATCCGCTGTAGATACTGAGGTTCTTACCTCTCCTTCCATTGTCGATTCCCAGCTTATTCCCACTGCAGCACTAGACATGCCTGGATCTCCTTTGGAATAGACGCTCAGTTCGATGTCTTTCATTAGTTTTTTTTGTAGAACATCTTCCTATGAACTATTTATTTTTTTTTATAATGACAAAGGGGGAGAAGTATCCATCCTTACTTAGCATTGGATTAATTTGACATGAATGTATATGTATGGGGGAGCATGCATTTACTATGGGGGAGATTTGCAAACTTGTTCAAATTATCCTTCAAATTGATAGTTAATCAATAATGGTTTGTCATCATCAAAAAGGGGGAGATTGTTAGCTTTATCTTCGATTAAAGTTACCTTTGTTTTTGATTGATGAACATTAATATATTGGAAAATTGATTAACCGTTAAGAGAAGTTAATTTGAATAATGTATATGAAATACCCTCATCGAAGGGTACCTCTTGTGTCTAACAAATCAGTTGAGTTTTGCAGAAATTATTAAGTCTGATACGAGTTATGTCGACTAATCTTCTAGCAGAGGATAAACTTGTGTCGACCGTTTCCCAGTTATGTCGACTAATCTTTTGGCAGACGATAAACTTGTGTCGACCGCTTCCCAATTATGTCGACCGAAGATATTCGAGACAAGAAGCAAAAATGTCGACCACATTTCTACAAGTTCCAGAGGCCAACGTTATGTCGACTGCAAAGCTATTGTGTCCACTGTATACATATCCAGAGGCAAACGTTATGTCGACTGCAACATTATTATGTCGACTGTATAAATGTCCAGAGGCCATATCTATGTCGACTTAAGTTCTTCTCAACGACAAATCACTAAATCTTATGTCGACCGATCAAAAGCTATGTCGACCGAACAAGAGCAGAAAAAGAAGATAACCTCCAACGGCTATTTCAAAATGTGTCTAAACGGCTATATCTATGTCGACTGATCCCGTACTTATGTCGACTTATCCAGCCTGAGCAAAAAAAAATCTATAAATAGCTGCTTAGCTGTGGATTGAAATGACAATTTTTAAAAGAGCAAAAAGAGAGCCGAATTGCTGCCAAATTTTAGAGAATCATTTCATTCTCTCAATCTTTGTATTTATATCTTGTATATTCATTTGTTGATTGAGAGAGTCGGTTAGTAACCGAAAAATCTTCTATTAAACTCTGTGAGCGAAATTTGTAAGAGGGGTGACGCCTCTCCTAAAGAAGAGTCGCTGTAAAGGTTTGATTGACACCCGTAAGTCAATCGGAGTGAGCTCAAAGGATTGAGCGGGAAGAATCTTCAAGGAGGTACCTTGGAGCGCGGACGTAGGCAAGGTTGGCCGAACCGCGTTAACAATCCGGTGTCAATCTCTCTCTCTCTCTCTAACTCTATTAAGTTGTTTATCTTTTCCGCATTGGAGTTTTTAGATTGAGTAAACTATACACACAAATTTGATTAAAGTGTAATCATCGGAGAAAATTTTTTATTAATCTAATTCACCCCCCTCTTAGGTTAATCTCGATCCTACAATAGCTCGGGAAATGGTTTCTGGATTTGGGAACGATAGAAATGGAGGATGAGGTTGTACAAGTCGAACACTTGAGCAATCAATGTGTTCGCCTTGGTAGACCTTAGTAGTGTTCGGATATGACTCACCGATCACACTCACGAGGGTTGACACACTTGGCCGGATATGACTCAACAGAGAAGGAACATCGGAAAGAGCTTCAACCGAAGGGAAGAAGGTGCAATGCACAATTTGATTAAAAATTCTCTTTACCTCTAAACACTTAAATGCTAAAAACGTAAAAAGAGAGGAAAGACATTCTAGACCCTTAGATTACATGAACCCCTAGGATTAGCTTCGGGAAGATCTTCTTTGACTTTTGGAAGACCAAGGACGCTCCTCTTCGATTGAAGGCTCGATCCATTAAAGATGTGTGCGGCTGAATTTGAATGAAGACCGCGCTTGACCGAGGGAGACCCGTTGTTGACCGAGGGGTTGCACCAGGTGGGATAAGCTCCGAACAATGAAGGATTGGTTTGAGCCAATTTGGATAAGGGGCAGGCTTTCTAAAATACACTCGGTTGTCAGAATGAAGTGGCACGTGGTCTGGTTCCTCGGTTGGCCGTCAATGGCTCGTGAGTGTGTGCGGGCTTATCCAATATGGCGACCGAGTTGACCATGATCCGAATATTGTGTGACTTACTCGGGCCATTTTTGAATAAAGTCTTTGGTTAACCTTTGTTTGACATGAGTGTGGGCGCGCGCGGTCTCATTCAAATTTGAATCGTCGGTTGACCGACGATGGCTCGTGGGCGCGCGCGCGTTCAAAATGTTGACCGGGGTTGACCTTCCTCCGTGCATTGCGGGATTTGCTCGAGCCAATTTGAAATGGAGCCTCTGGATGGCCTTAGGTTATCCAGATGAAGGCGCGAGCGGACCAATTTTGAATGAAGGTCGTCGGTTGTTGTCGATAGTCCGAGAGCCCACGCGGTTGGTGACCCGGGGTTGACCTTATCTCGATCATCAAGGGATCCACGCGGGCCATTTTGAATTTAAACTCTTGGATGAACCTAGTCTAACTGAGTGAGGAGATTCATGGCTGAATTCAGAAGAGGATCTTTCAGTTTCCGCCGATGGCTCAGAGGTGCGCGCGGCTGATTCAAAATGGCGACCTTGAGTTGACCTTATCTCGGACAGCGAGGGATCCGCACAGGCCATTTTGAAATGTTGTTGCCAGACGCTCCTCTGATGATTCAGGCAGCTTGAACGCTGTCTCTTTTGAATGAAAATCACTGGTGTTCCGCCGGTGGTTCCATGAACAGCTTATGGGCGCGCGCAGGCACTTTCAAAATGCAACCGGTTCAACCCCTCTCCGGACATCAAGGGATAGGTCCGTGCCATTTTGAAGATGTGACTTTAGGTGCTCTTAGGCGGTCCGAAAGAAGGTATGGCACGGGTAATTCTGATGTAAAGCCTCGGTTGGCCGTTGATGTCTTGAAGCGTGCACCGCGAGTGTCCTTGCTTCGGACACCGATAAATCCTCGTGCGCTAATTCAAACCTTGTCCTTTCCTTGACCAAATAATCAGATTACTTAAGGATTTAAGTAAAATGACCGATGAGATTTGGTCAAAGTCTTCTAGTTGACCAAAGGTGGACTGTGGTTTGACCGTGGCTTGACCATGGTTTGGTTGCGGCGGTCCTTTGTGGGCCTTCGGTGGTGGGTTGTGCGTTCTTCTTCTTTGGGCTGCTTTCTCTTCCTTCTCCAAGGTTTATTTTCTGGTTAAATAAAAATGTGGTCGGGGCTCGGTATTAGGGGGCCGAAGACTCAGTCTTCATGGGAGAAATGTGGGATCCGAGAGGATTTGATTGGGCGTTCTCCCACGTCGGAAACTTATTTCCTTTGGGCCAAAATCCTTTAGGATTTCGGCCACGTCGACGACCGTTTGTCCATCGAGATGTTGGTCGTTGGGCGTGTCAGGGCCGGGAGTGGTCGGACACCATGTGATCGAGACTTTGGGTCGTTCCCGATCATGTTCGGAAGGCATTTTTGAGACTATGTTTCCTGCAAAATGAGCAACTAAGTTAGTAAAATCTTTTGTGCTCATCGGGGCTAGGTCTGTGGTGTGCTCCGGTTGCACATCAGGGTCCGTCTCTAGAACTTTGCATTGGTCGACATAAGTCTTGAGCTGTCGACATAAGGTCCGTCTCTGGAACTTTGGCAATCAACACAAGTCTTGAGCAGTCGACATAAGATTCGTCTCTGGAACTTCGGCGGTCGACACAAGTCTTTATCGGTCGACATTCAACACGCCTCTGACCAAAGAGCAGTCGACAGAAGATGGAAGCGGTCAACCCAAGATCCGTCTATGGAATTGTAGCGGTCGACATAATATGCAAGCGGTCGACACAATTTTCGTCTCTGGAATTTTTGCGATCGACATAAGTGATCATAGATCAATATTTTTTGAAAAACTGACAAAATTCTGCAACACTCGACCAACTTGTTAGACATTAATTGTACCCTTCGATAATGGTATTTCACATGAGAGATTAAGTCTATGAAATATATTACAACATTATTCATATGAGCTTTCATACATATTTAATCAATAATACATATAAACGATAACTATCATAAAAAATAGTTGGTTACTTTAAACACCTTTAAAGCCAACAATCTCTCCCTTTTTGATGATGACAATCCAATTGAAAGATAAATTGAATATATTCACAAAAAATTTAAGTACTCCCCCATAGAATATGCATGCTCCCCCAACTAAGGCATAGAATCATTCAAACATAACATTTCTCAATGATTCAATCATCACTAAGATATAGAATAATGCATCTTATCTCCCCCATTGGCATTATAAAAAAATGTTAAATCATCCACAAAGAGATAAAGCATCTAGGAACAAAGAGTGATAATTAGAATGTTGTCTTTACCTAAGGAGAAATGTCACAAAATATCTAACAAATCTAAAACTACTCTCATGGAGATCTTACAAGAGGTGACCCAGTCACATCCAGAGCTGGAGAAGCTATAGGCACAATGGATGGTGAGTCTAGAACCACGGTTCTCGCGTGAGATGGGATCAACACCGTACCGGGAGTGGACATAGGCACCGTGCCAGGATCACGAGCCGGTGTGACAGATTGCTCAAGTATAGGAGCCGGAGTGAGAGATGACTAAAAAACAGGGACTGGAGTGGACTGAGCTAGAGATCTAGGACGCGCTGCCTCTGGCTCTTCACGGTCTTCTTCCTCCTCAAAATACTCATTTCAAGCATCAACCTGCCTCTTAAGATCATCAACTTTCCTGTGGAGAGACTCAACAGAGGATGCAAGGCTGAAGATAAGACCGGTGAGCATATCAAAGCTCTCATCCATCAAAGTGGGAGAGCGATGTTGTCTGCGAGTGGTCTGATGCTCAGGAGGAATGTGAATCTCATCGGTAGTCAAAGGAGGATCACCCGAAGTAGAAGAGGAAGGAGGTCAGGGAGGCATGGTTTTCTTGTAGTGCCAAACACCATCATCATCTCGGACTAAGCCCATACATGTAAGTGTGGAGTCAGAATAGATATCAAGATTCCTAACCTCGATAAAAGACGTGGGGGATGGAAACTCGACACCTTGCTTTGAGAAAATTTTCATCAGCAGGAGATTGAAGGGTAAGGACTTTGATGCCACATCCAAAACATCAATCATACGCCTCATGATTATAAAACCAACATTGAAGCGACGCCGGTGAAAGAACATGTAAAGGACGTAGAGCTCCATGTGACTAATGTGATCTCGATGCCCGTCCTTAGGCAAAAGGTTGTAGGTGGTGATATGGTGAACTAATCGTGCCGTGATGTTGAGGTCACTAGCTTTCAGTTTGTACGACACATTTTCGAGATCTCTAGCAACCAATCTCAGAAAATTCTGGTAATCTGAGCACCGACCCAAAGAGGGCTCATTCCCTTATTCATAGTATTGATCAGTGTGCTCGTTAATTTGAAAATTCAGCAAGGAATTCAAAAATGAAACGGTGATCTTGATTGGTTTCTCATACACAAGGCTCTTGAAAATAGAAGGATGTGGAGTAGAATGCAAATTGGCATAAAATAGGAAAATTGCCTCCTCATGGTATTGTTTCTTAAAGCTAAATAGATTGGTTAATCCCAAGTAGTCACTTGATTCGGAAAAATCTATCCCCTTAATGCAATGGGGCCTATTAACCCTACTCAAGATTAATGGTTTGGATTGAAAGATTTGGAAATACCTATCTTGAGCCGACTCATTTTGGAATTAGTGTTTGTCAATTGCCGGAGGAGGAGGAGGAGGGTTATCAGACTTTGATTTAGTCGTTCGTTTCCTCTTAGTTGGAGGTTGAGAAGTGGAAGCCATAGAAAGTGAAGAAGAGAGAAATCGAGAGGAGTGAGCACGGGACAATGACCGGAAGATATGGTGGTCGTCGGAGTGTTTTTTGCACGAGATAGAAGAGCAGAAGTGTTTTTCGCGTGAGAGAGAAGGGTTTTAAAATGATGATTAAAATGGATATCAGTTGACCGATCGTTGATGATGTCGACCGATCTAAAATAGATTAGAAGGACAGGTCGACAAACACACTATTATGTCAACCGCTGTCACAGCAAACATCAGAAAGAAAATGATGCATCTAAGCATCATCAAATCGAATTACCCACAACCAAACTCTAATTCCACAAAAGGTCTTCTCATCTAGAGCCCTAGTAAATATGTCCGCCAATTGATTGCAAGAGTTGACAAATTCCAAGACAACATCCCCTCTTTGGACATGTTTATTGCACTAGTGTTGTCACACCTTATTGGAATCTTAGAAAATCAAAGGTTATAGTCAATCTTAGAAAATGAAAGGTTATAGTGTTCTAAGGTGTGCTTCATCCAAAGCATTTGTGCACAACAACTACCGGCCGCAATATACTCGCTTTTGGCGGTTGAGAGTGCAACGGAGTTTTGTTTCTTAGAAAAGCATGATACTAAAGATTCTCCTAAGAATTGACATGTGCCACTAGTACTTTTCTTATCCACAAGGCTCTCGGCATAATCTGAATTCGTATATCTAATTAAATCAAAAGAAGTACCCTTAGGATACCATAATCCTAAATCAAGTGTTGCACTTAAGTATTTGAAAATTCTTTTATTGACATTCAAGTGAGACTCCTTAGGAGAGACTTGGAATCTAGCACAAAGGCAAACACTAAAGAGAATATCGGGTCTACTAGCGGTTAGATATAACAATGAACCGATCATACCACGAAATCTCTTAATATCCACATATTTTCCACCTTCATCCTTATCCAATTTGGTTGTGGTACTTATTGGTGTCCTAGAAGATTTGCAAGAGTCCATACCGAATCTTTTGAGCAATCCCTTGATATATTTCTCTTGGCAAATGAAAGTTCCATCTAAGGATTGTTTAATTTGAAGTCCTAAGATTAATTTAAGCTCCCTCATCATGCTCATTTCAAATTTATCTTGCATGAGAAGCAAAAATTTCACAAAGTTTTTTGTTGGAAGCTCAAAGATAATATCGTCCACATAAATTTGAACAAGGAGCAAGTCATCACCGACATGCTTAGTGAAGATGGTTGAATCAATTTTTCCCATTTTGAACTCTCTATCCAAGATTAAGTTCTTCAACCTATCGTACCAAGCACGAGGAGCTTGCTTAAGACCATAGAGAGATTTATGAAGTTTATAAACATGGTCTAACTTATCAAAGGCTTCAAAGCCTATAGGCTGCTCTACATAGACTTCTTCCATAATATATCCATTTAGGAAGGCACTCTTAATGTCCATTTGAAATATAGTGAAGTCTTTTTGGCAGGCATAGGCAAAAAGCATGCAAATCGACTCCATTCGAGCTACCGGTGCAAAAGTCTCCTCAAAATCTATACCTTCTTCTTGGTTATAACCCTTTGCTACTAACCTTGCCTTGTTTCTAATGACAACACCATGTTCGTCTAACTTATTCTTGAATACCCATTTAGTTCCAATGATGGTGCGATCATTAAGTCTAGGAACTAACTCCCATACTTGATTTCTCTCAAATTGATTAAGTTCCTCTTGCATGGCCATTATCCAATTTTCATCTGTTATGGCCTCATCAAATTTGTTAGGCTCTACTTGAGATATGAATGCTACATTAGCACATAGATTCCTAAGGGATGCTCTAGTTTTAACACCTAATGAGGGATCACCTACCACATCTTCTAATGAATGGCTTTTTGAATATTTCCACTCTCTATGAAGATCTCTATTAGTATTGCTACTTGGTTCCAATTCTAGAGAGTTTAGAGGATTTTCGAAGGGGGAAACTTTAAGTGAGTCTATCTTATTTTCTTCTAGAGTTAAAGAATCTAGATCTTTTACAAGCTCATCACTTTTGTCCATATTACTTAATGAGGAAGGTGATTCATCAAAAGTGACATGCATTGATTCTTCAACTACTAGAGTTCTCTAATTGAACACCCTATAAGCTTTGCTCGACAATGAATATCCTAGAAGAATTCCAAAGTCGGTTTTTTAGTCAAATTTTTCTATATTGTCCTTGGTATTTTGAATATCGCATTTGCATCCAAATGGCCTAAAGTATTTGACACTTGGAGTTTTGCATGACCAAAGCTCATAAGGGGTCTTTTCTAAGATTGGGCGAATCGATACACGGTTAATTACATAACATGCTGTGGCGACAGCTTTTGCCCAAAAATACTTAGGAAAAACATTTTAACTAAGCATGGTTCTATCAAGCTCTTGTAAAGACCTATTATTCCTCTCAACAACTCCATTTTGTTGAGCAGTCCTAGGAGAGGAGAAGTTGTGATTGATACCATTCTTAAGACATAAGAGTTCAAATTTCTCATTTTCAAATTCCCCTCCATGATCATTACGAATAACTACAATGGAGAGATCCTTTTCATTTTGAATCCTCTTCCTAAAGGATGAGAAAGTCTCAAATGTCTAATCCTTAGATATAAGAAGGTATACCCAAGTGAATTTTGAGAAATCATCAACAATCACAAAGGCATAGTGTTTACCACCTAGGCTTGCTACTTTGGAAGGACCGAAGAGATCTATGTGAAGGAGTTGAAGATGTTTAGAAGAAGACACAACATGTTTTGAGGCAAATGAACTCTTTGTTTGCTTCCCCATTTGACATGCATCACAAGATTTATCCTTCTCAAAGGATATTTTTGGAAGGCCCCTAAATAGATTTTTCTTTGAGATTCTAGCTAATGTATCCATACTAACATGTCTTAATCTCCTATGTCATGAACAACTATCAATAGAGGAATTTGCAATAAAGCATTTTTCATCAAAACATGCAATATTATCCATATCAATTGTATAAACATTTTCAGTTCTATAGCCTACGAATAATATTTTACCACTAGAGTTATCCTCTATCATGCATGTTTTAGATTAAAAAATTACTCTATATCATTTATCACATAGTTGACTAATACTTAGAAGATTATGTTTTAAGCCATCAACTAATAATGCGTTTTCAATGATAGGGGAGGAATGGTTACCTATGTTTCCAATCCCAATTATTTTTCCTTTTTATTCCCTCCAAATGTGACATTTTCCTTCTTTTGTTTGATGGAGGTGAACTTTGAGGGGTCTCCCATCATATGTCTCAAGCATCCACTATCGAGATACCATAAATTCTTCGCAAGGGAGTCCTCCTCCTACACAAAGAGAGTTAAGTGTTCCTTTTAGGTACCCAAATCATTTTGGGTCCTAGAGTGTTAGCTTTGGTTCCTTTGGGACATTTTTGAGTAAATCTTTGATTTTTATCTTTTAACTTTAAAGGACATACAAATGAGATGTGTCATATTCTATTACATGAATTGTATGTGCTCGGTTTTTCAAAGAGACTCTCATAGTTCTTTTTCTTTTTGAAGGGTTCATATCCTAAGTCGGCTTTGTCAAAAGTTATTATTTGTTTACATAGAAGCATGTTCAAATTTTTACTACAATTTGTAAGCTTTAGGACTATAACATTCAATTCATCATTTTTCCTTTTTAATCTAGTTATCTCATCTTGCAAGGGATTAGTTATACTGTCATGTTCCTTAGATAGCACAACATGTTCCTTTTTCAATTGTTTGTATTTAGATTTCAAAGCATTAAAATCATTAAACAAATCATTGAATGCATCTAACAGGTCACTATCTCCATCAGAATTATCTAAATTGCTAAAGGAGTCACGTACTTTTTCCTCCTTGGCCACGAAGTACATGTTAGCTATTTCTTCGTCTTCAGATGAAGAAGAAGAAGATGAATCACTGTCATCCCAAGTTGCTTTCATTGCTTTCTTCTTGTATGCCTTGGGGAATTTCTTTGCTTGTGTACAGTCGAATTTGAAGTGACTCGGCTTTCCACAATCGTAGCACGTGAGTTCCTTTTCTTTTTCTTTGAGTTATCTTTCTCTTCTAGGGAACTCTTTTCGTTGCATCATTTTTCTTTGCAGGAACCTCTTGAACTTTCTTGTAATGAGTGTGATATCTTCATCATCGTCTTCATCACTTACAGATTTAGCTTGTTTGCTGGAGGATGCTTTAAGGGCAATGGCTCTTTTCTTTGATGTTTCCTTATCCTTAATCTCATCTTTTTCACTGGCCTTTATCGTGATCTCATGTGTCATTAGAGATCCGATGAGTTCTTCAATCTTAAGAGCCTTGAGGTCTTTAGCCTCTTGTATTGCTGTTACCTTTGGTTGTCATGCTCTTGGAAGAACCCGAAGAATCTTTCTAACACATTCTTCATTTGAGTACACTTTTCCCAGCACTTTCAAACCATTAGTAACATTAGTGAAGCGTGTAAACATGGAACTAACTGTTTCATCACTATGCATAGAAAATAGTTCGAATTCAAGTACAAGCATACTTAGTTTGTTTTCTTTTACTTGGTTTGTTCCTTCATGTGTTACTTCAAGTAATCGCCAAATATCTCGTACATTATCACAACCTTGTACTCTATTAAACTCATCATCATTTAGAACACAGTACAAAGTGTTCATGACTTTGGCATTTAAGCTTAATTTTCTTAAGTCATTTTCATCATATTCACTACTTGGTTTAGGTATGCTTGTGTCATTCTCAATTTTGCTTGGCACGTATGAACCATTTTCAATTATGGTCCAAACACTATAGTCCATTGCTTGAACAAAAATCTCATCCTTGTTTTCCAATATACATAGTTGTTACCATAAAAAAAGGGGTCTAGTAATTGATTGACCCTCATGTGTGACATGTTCATGTTTAAAGCCATTGTAAAGTAATTCAATACAAAATGATAAATAACAAAAAATTCTTATCTAACCTGCTCTGATACCAATTGTAAGACCGGTTTTAACCTAAGTGAGAGGTAAATTAGGTTAATTACAATTTTTCGTAAGTTAAATTATTTAACTATAATAACTATGTAAATTGATTATCAATTCAAAAACAAGCACAATCAACAAAAGTAAAGAGTTGAGAGAAAGAGATTTTGTAACGACCCAATTCCCGAACCGCCACCCGCTGCTCTTCTCACTTACTTTACTTTACTTTACTTTACTTGCTCCGTGGCGACCCAAGAACCGGTCCGTTCTTGGGTTCTTACTTACTTACTTAGGTGGAAAACTCGTAAAACTTGTTACTTTAATTTCTGAAAAACTATCTTTAGTTTATCAAAACAGTTTACAAGGAAAATCGTCGAATAATAAAACATACATACACTCTTTGTAAACAACGATTTGAATTCCACCTTTTATCAACAATACATAAGCATTTAATAACGTAAACTCGCAGCGGAAGAATATAGTTCAAAGTACATTCATTTCAAAAGCTTTCAAATCCATCACTCCAAAATAATATATACATCTTAATTACATCTTCAAAATATTCAAAACATTCAAAACATTTTTATATCATGACTGTGTGTGTGTCATGCATCACTCCCCGTCGGTCATTGTTTAATAAACCGTATCATTTGGACATTCCTCTACTCTAACTCCTTGGTCAGTCACTTGAACAATTTCCTCCATTACAGTCCCTACATTGCAAAACCTAAACTATGAGCCTAAAGCTCAGTAAGAAGCATAACTATAAAATGCAATGCATGAGTATGCTATGTTGTTAAAACAATGCCCAATTTCATTCACGTATCTTTGGTTTCATATCTCCTTTATCTTTGGAAATATTACAGGATCTCAAGAACACTCCCTCCACCTACTTTAACTTCTACTGACCTTAGGCCTGGGCCCACTTACTTACTACTTGGAGTTCTCAAGCCTGTAATAACCATTTACTTTACTGTTCTACTTTTCATGTTCTTAATTCATCGGAGACGAAACATAATTGGCGTCCCATACCACCAATCATATCTCGTTTACCTCCAACTACGTTGTAAAACCATGTATGAAAATAGTTCGTAGACATTTTGTAAAACTATGATGCATGACCATGTGACTATGAAACATCACTTAAATCACATCAAACATAACAAGAAAGCAAACATACAACACACATCAAACATATATCATAATCTTTGCGTTGCAGTCCCACTTAAGGGACAAACAATCTAAATACTAACTTACCTTAGCTGCTTTCTTGAATCAATCCACTTGAGCCCCTTTTTAATCCAATAAATGACCTAAACATATAAATCATATAAGGATCAGAAATTGCATAAAGTCTTAACTTTCTGTTCCAACTTCAAATGACTATAAATTCCTCGTTAATGATTCATTTCTGATGATTAAGGTGTCAAATCGTTCCTTAAGGAGTTCACTATAACTTCTTAGAAGACACAAAATTCAGAAAACTAAAGCAGCATTAAGTATCGGGACATATTAGTGAGCATACTTCTCTGGAAATCATGGACCGGTCGACCCACTTCCAAAACAGAGACGTCGCATATTTAACTCGAGAACCGGTCGACCTAAACTATAAGGGGTCGACCGCAGCTCTCCCCAATTTTTGTATACTGACTTGCGACGTCCATAACATTTTATACATAGCTTCAAATTGAGTGATTTGAACGGCTATAAATCACTCTAAGAGTCTACTTTAACTCTTATGAAGGAAAAAAACTCTAATTCCTACTACTTCTTGACCAAATATATAGAACTCTAACTTTGTTCATACTTAACTCTTTTCTTATCTCTTAGCATGAACTCACTCGTTTCTATCCACCAATTCAAACAATACTATCATATTATCCTTAATGAACTTAGAAGAACTTAAGAGGACATAAAATATTACCTTGAACTTCAGTTTCCTTACTCTCTTCTCTCTCAAAATCTCTTTCTTTCTCAACCTCACTCTTCTCTTGAGCAACGTGAGAACTTCAGAGAAGATAGGGAAAATAAATCATGATGGGATGAAAATGGCAGACCATGCCTTCTTATCTGTTAATTAAACAAAATCAGTCTTTCTTTTATATCCATCAATAGGATTCCTCCACGTTTTGGCTGACTTTTCAACTCAATTCAGGAAAGTGTCGATCGCTCGTCCGTTGTGTCGACCGAAAGATTTCCCGAGCGTTATTTGTGTCGACCGCTCGGTCCTGGGGTCGACCGAAAGTGTTCCCAAGAGTAGCTTGTGTCGACCCCTCTTAAATGCTGGGGTCGACCCAAAGTACAGAATTGTGTCGACCCCTCTTCAATCCTGGGTCGACCGAAACTTACTTGAAGGTAGTCCTTTAGTATATTTAACCCAACTTACTTCACTACTTTACTTAAACCTAGCAACCATCAAACAATGGACTTCAAACAAACACCAATCAAACCCAAACACTTGGGCCAGTGCACGGTGTGATACACCCCAAACAGAGTATTCTTATTCTAATTATTCATAAAAAAAAATCTTAAACGCTTTCGTCTTAAAATCACAAATTCTTAAAATAAGATGAGGGTTGTTACAGATTTTGACACCGATATGTTATCGCGGTTCGGCCAACAACTGCCTGTGCCCGCACTTCAAAATACCTTCTTGAAGATCCTTCACTCGATTGACCCTTCTTTCTCAGAGGCATCACCCCTTTATGACTCTTCTTTCTTAGAGGCGTTACCCCTTTACAAGTTCACTCAAAACTATTGTTACAATAATTTGCAGTTTCTAAATCAACTCTCCCAATCACTAAATGAGTAATCAAAGGTAGATACAAAAGAAGAGAGTACAATAGCTCGAGAATGATTTTTTGCAGCGTTTCAGCGTGTTTTTCTCTCTCAAAAATTGGCTGCTCCAGTTGGCTTCTCATCAGATTTTTATAATTTTTTGCGTCTGCTGAGACTCGGGTGGTCGACATATGTACGGGAGCTATCGACATAAATATAGCCGTTTAGACCCATTAGGAAATAGCCGTTTGAAGTTTGTCTCTGACGTTGTCCCTAAGCAGTCGACATATTCATGGAGTGGTCGACATAGGTATAGTTGATTAGCCTTTGAAGGTGCTGCAGCAACATAGGGTCCGTCTCTGGAACTTTGCATCGGTCGATATAAGTCTTGAGCGGCCGACATAAGATCCGTCTGTGGAACTTTGACAGTCGACAAAAGTCTTGAGCGGTGACATAAGATCCGTCTCTAGAACTTCGGCGGTCGACATAAGTTTCGTCTCTTGAACTTCGGCGGTCGACATAAGTATTTTATATCAAAATCATCGAATTTCTAAATCATCATCAAATTCATTTTTTTCTAAACCATAACATAAAACATCGCTATCTATTTTTGCATGTATGTTTTCCATGAATTGTAGGCGATGTGCATGAGAAGAACTACGACTAGAGCTTCAAGGGATATGAGAGGAACAAGTAAAATAAGAATATTTACTTTGATAAGTAGAAAATAACATCAAAAGATCATTTTTTAATTGGTTAGGACTTGATTGAGTACCGAGACCTAAATTACTAGAAATTGTGTCGAGCATCAAGGTTTTTCCTACTATTTTAAAACGGGGATGCATTACACATGCAAATGAAAAAATACTAGGTACGTCAAGCCAATATTTTTTAAATTTAATTTCCATCCTATCAACTATAACATAAAATTCATTTATTTGTTTATATTTTTTAAAAGTACCCGTTAAATTCACAAAAATTGGAAGAACAGGATGTGTAGTGGGATAGTAAATTCCCGAATATTCCTTAGTAACTTCAAAGAATGGTGCTAAAAATTCAATGAATAAATTGGCAATATCACAACTACTTTGATCTAAAGTTAAACCGTTTGTTTTTTCACTAATATATGCACAAATAACAAACCAATACGGTTTAGCATTTTCTAACATTAAATAAGTCAAATTCCACCTAGCATTTTCTAACCAATGATGGAAATTCTCAATTTGTATGCTGCTTTTTCAATCTCAGCTATAATCGAGATAGGTCCAATGGCTTTTGGGATGAGTCTTCCTCCTTCGTACCAAAACACTTACTCTTTTAAATGATGAAATTTTAAAGGATACCATGTTTCCTCAACTAAACTTGAGTCATGTCTAAGCTAGCATAGCTCTCCTGTTGGTCTCGTGACACTCAAATCATTTTCCTAATTGTGCATATTGATCCCTGAGTTGTTGTAACATATTCGGATCATATAATTCGCTTCTCTAGTGTTATCTAATTTGGGGTAATTTACACTTCTCATCATACTTCACCTTATAAAGGTTGTACTAATTATAGCTTAGTAGTAATGAGTGTAAGTAAACTTTGCTAAGGGCAAAACTTGCTCTATGACACTTTGAAACTTTAACACTCATGCTTTCACCATGTCTTCTAAATTTGGGTTGCCCTTTTGATTCGTCTACCAGTTCGGGGATGAACCGTCGTTCATATTTTCTAAACTTTTCTCATGGTCTTTCCAAAACAATGGGGATTGAGATTCCGACTAATCTTACTATTTTTAGATGTGTATCTTCACATACTAGTCCAAAATGTTTGAAACATTCAACTTGTTACGTCCTTAAAACTACTGGCGCATTTGTTACCCAAACAAATATCTTCTAAAAACCCATAATCTTTATATCTGTCATGAATGTCATCTTGAAATATCATCCATTTTGATCGAACAAGTTGTCAATCTCGGATGACATACTCTTATCCCTTATCGTTTAGCTTACTTAATTTCCCCATCCTTGAATTCGTTCCTGATTGTTACTTTTTCATTTAGGGATAGTTTCTAACTAGATGTCCTATTCTCTTTGCATTTAATACATCGTCATGTGTCGATAACACATTTTCCAAAATGCCTCCTTTAAGTCTATGGCATAACTTGGCTTGAGAAGAACATTAAACTTACTTTTTGCTTTACTTCCTTTGAGTTTATTCTCACTTGATCCTTTTCGTTCTTCTCAGTAGCTGTTATTCTTTACTTGATTGAGGCATTATCGGTTCAAAGAATTTCTCATCAAAGATTTCTTATACCTCATAAACCACACCTAAATTCTCCAAGATTCTTGGCCACCACATTAGCATGATTAACGTTCTTGGTACCAGTTACTTTAACTCCTCTATAAGTTTCCAACTTTAGACCTTGATATACTAGTACACTTTAAGTTTTTCTTTACTCACCTAAATGTGGGGCAAATTTTGATAAATCCCAAAACGTCTTCTAGATATATTTGTCCCTTACTTCCTTAACTAGTTCTTCTCTAAACGCTTACATTCAATCTTCTAGATTTACAAGGCTCCCTCTACTTGAAACTCTAGGCATAATTTAATTACTTTCTGTCTTTTGCAAGAGATATCTTCTCATACCTGACATCTCCACGGGCTGTTCCATATCTTTGGGCTCGATCATCGCGAACACTTGGGGTTTCACCCTAGGCTGATCCTTGTTTTGGCAATCTCACCCATAATGTCTTAGTTCCTTGTATACGTTGCAGCCCCGTAAGCCAGTCATACATTCTCGTGCATTCTTCCTATTGTACTCGGGACATTCCAACATCGGCTCCAAACTTTTAACTTGCTTTCCTTTATAAACTTCTAACTTCAATCCTTGCACGAACTACTCAACTTTATCCTCATTGGTTACCGCCTTAATAGTATCCCACACCTTTACAATATTCCCTCTTTCCAATAAAATCACTCCTCTCATCATATTGAACTAAGCCTTAACAATTTAGCAACCCATAAATACAAACAATAATATAATCATTAACAAACTTACAGTGTATGAAGTATCTCCATGTGAAAGCTTGTGATGTTAGGCAGTCTGCAGAAACGATTTTAAAACCCGGTGTGCTCTGATACCATATTGTAACACCCGGTTTTTCCTTTGCTTGATTAAATTTTTTTTTACACATGTACCTACTTTAAATAATTTACGATAAAACATATCAATTTGAAATCCTTCATATAAAATACAGCGGAAGACTTTTATTTAACTTCATCAAAATCAATTATATTCGTAATAGGTAATCCAAAACATACTTATACTTTAACATTAAAAACCAAGTAATTACAAAATAGTTATAAACTAAACATAATATTATACATTAGTTTTCAACAAAATCTTTCCATTTACATGAGCTGCCCACCGGTCAAATTGCACCAACAGCTGCAAACTTCCGCAATGGACATACTTCGCCACCTCAAGCATTCGTCCCTACATTACAAAGCTTATCTAATGAGCCTAACGCTCAGTAAGTTAATCCATAATAATAAAACATTTATGAGACCTTTATGCATATGCTGCTTTATAAAACAATGCAGTTTCAGTATTCGTTGATATGATTTAAAACAATGCAGATTATTTCATTTTCGTTGTGTGGATCCGCCCCCATATGACGACCATCCACAAAACTTGATTTTAGGGTTTACATAACGTATATCATCATTTCATTTCTTTTCTTTCACTTAACAGTTCAGCTGATGTGGGTAATATCGTCTAGGGGAGAGTAGGCACCATTTGGTCCAACCTCTCGGGACAGCCAAACTCAACCCCGCCCCACATGTAACTATTTACTTACATTTCATTCATTTCATTGCTTTCATTATTTGATCGTTGAAGGTACGACGGGAGAGAGTAGACACAATTTGGCCTCCCTCGAGGCAGTCTAACTCGAGCTCCTCCCTCAACGACATGTTGCATATTATCATGAAAATCATGCATGCAAATCATTTTCGTATTTTTCTTAAAACCATGATGCATGAACAATTAAAATGCATGAATACGATAACATGCAATAATATATACAATTCAAACATTGTAGGCATTCTAAACATGCTTCTTTATTCTAACACCAAAAATTAATCAATCATCAAACAAGGCACACAAACATATCCTCAAATAAATTGAGGTCGGTGTATTGTGCAATACACCCCAAAAACAATCGAGCATATTTCAAAATCATAAATCCTAATCTTTGTAATGTAGTACCCTTAGAGCCAATGACATGCAACATTAACTTACCTTAGGTCCTTAGCTTTGTTGAAAAACTTGATCAATATGTTGCTGCACTTGAAAACCTAAAACGCTAGTAACAAAATTCATTAACTTCAAACAACCATAACTTCTTCGATAATGATCTATTTGTGATGCTACGGGTGTCAAATTATTCCTTAAAGAGTCTACTATAACTTCTTAGAAGACACCAAATTCAAAAAACTAACGTATGTTGACTTATGTGGACAAAACAGAGGGCATTCACTGTTTGGATAGTGATTGGGTCGACATAAACTTTTAGGGGTCGACCCATGTCGACAAAACAAAAGTGTCGCCTTTTTAAAATTGAGTTTTGGTCGACCCAAACTATCAGGGGTCGACCCAAACTCTCCCAAGTTTTCGTACACTGACTTGCGACATTCATAACATTTTTTTACATTGCTCCGAATCGAGTGATTTTAACGGCTATAGATCACTCTAAGAGTCTACTTTAACTCTTATGAAGGACATAAACTCTAATTCGTGCTAAAACTTGACCGAATCTCAAAAACTCTAGCTTTGTACATGATTAACCGATTTCACAACAATTAACCTAAAATCCTCCATATTTATCCACCAGCTCAACCAATACATTCATATTAACCTTACTGAATCCTCAAAGAAACTCAGAGGATATAAAATATTACCTTGAGCTTCAGCTTCTGCAAAAGTTTCAGAGTTTTCCTCTTCCCTTCCCTTTCTCACTCTTTTCTCTCGTGAAACTTCTTTTCTTTCTCAATCTCCCTCTCCCTTATCAGACGAGAGTACTCTGAGTAAATAGATAGGGAGAAGAGGTCGTGTTGGTAGGGGAATGGCAGACCATGCCTTCTTATCTATTAATTAAACAATATCAATTTTCTCTTTACATCCACCGATCAGATTTCCCCATGTTTTGGCTGACTTTTCAACTCAAAAAAGGAATGTGTCGACCCCTCTCCCATTGTGTCGACCAAAAGGCTTTCCCGAGAGCGATTTGTGTCGACCGCTCGGTTTTGGGGTCAACCCAAAGTATCAATTGTGTCGACCCTTTCTAGGTCTTGGGGTCGACCAAAACTATATATTGTGTCGACCCCTCTTCAGTCATGGAGTCGACCAAAACATACAATTGTGTCAACCCCTCCAAATTCCTGGGGTCGACCTAAAATATACTCTTGTATCGACCCCACCAAATTCTTGGGGTTGACCTAAACACACAATTGTGTCGACCCCACCTAATTCCTGGGGTCGACCCAAACACACAATTGTGTCGATCCCACCAAATTCCTAGGGTCGACCGGCAGTTGAAACTTTCATAACTTTTGTTATAAAACTTATATTTCTATGATTCAAACACCATTATTTTTCTTATTAAGTCTAGTTTGACTTTTTAGAACACATAAACTTCAAATTATGAGCGTAAAGATATCAATTATACAAAACACCGAATAACGCTCAAAAGTTTATATTTTCTTAGTCCAGTTTTCATTTGTCAACTTCTAACGTGTATAACTTCCGCACCACAACTCCAATTGAGTTGTTCAACCTATCAATCTTCTCCTTTTGATGTCTTCTATAATTTCGTAAAAAATTAATTTGCCACTTAAGCTCATCTGTATCATGATAAAATAGGAAAACTAAAACTACCCAGTTATCCATTTTTAACCTTGTTGTTGTTACTAACTATAAATTTCCAAATCCCATAACTTTCTCTACAAACCTCCAAATTGAGCAATATTTGTTGCTAAAATTCCAAAAGGAAGTCTATTAAATTTCATGAGAAGAACTTAAACTCATTTGAAGAACGTAAAATCTCTGAAATTGGCTAATCTTAACATTGTGTCAAGGTGGTTCACCTTGGAAGGGTCGACCAGTTTCTAACGTAGGTCGACCGGATTAAGTTCTTCACGACCAAGGTGTCGACTGGTACTATTCATAGGTCGACCGGTCCTTCATTCACAACTTTCCATTTTCCATTTTCTCAAACTTTCATTTAACACTTAAACTGATTTAGTCCAACTTTCACATTGACCTTACTTTATCAACTACCAATTCTAACATCTAACTTTGTTTCCAAATCATCTAAATTACTATTTCCAAAAGTGTAACTTCACCTCAACATCCATCATCTCTTAACGCATATTGTACCCTTGCCAAAACGTGCTATATTCCTATAGGTTTAGGTTACCCATAAAAGTGGGGTGTTACAGGTTTCATATTAGATGCTTTACAAAATTCTTTATATTCTTGTTGTCGGGCATTAGAAGACGTAATATAAGAAATTGCATTTCTAATTGACTCTATATGTGGAGAAATAAATTGCATGTCATCTTTAACAATTAAATTTAAAATATGACATACATGCATCGCATGTGAAAAAGAGATGTTTGAATAGTATCACATTGATATAATCTTTTAAATTGAGATATACCAACATCATTAGCGGAAAAGTGATGCTAAAAATTCTATTTTTAATTGAATATTCTTGTAAAATACCGACAATATATCAATAAATTGTGACACCACTATGTGGATATTGACAGCTACGGAAGCCTAATATTCTTTTATTTAGTTGTCATTTCTCATCAATAAAATGAGAAGTGACGACTAAATATCCGAGTGAATTAGGTGCACTCCATAAATTGGAAGTTATGCAAATGGACATAGTAATAGCATTTGCAAATAAACCGATTAATTGGGCTTTCATATTTTCGTACATTTTAATAATGTCACATCTTAGTGTACTACGAGGAGACTGACGACAGTGGGCGAGCGGCGACGGCGTTGATGTTTGACAACGTTCGGCCACAATCCCAGCAATTTGCCAACTCCCGAACATCGACGTACTTCTCCCTTGGCTCGACAGCGACCAGCAAGGACTCTCGTCGTCGATTGAGCAATCGACGATTAGAGCTCCCAAGTGGGCTCGATATCGAGCTAGCGAGCCCGGCTCGCTCGAGCCAGCGAGCCTGATTTTTGGGCTCGAACCGGGCTTGCTTACCAGGCTCGAGCTGAGCTCGCTTATTGGGTTCAAGCTTGGCTCGGCTCGACACTGTAGCGATCTGAGCCAGGCTCGACTCGCTACAACGCCGGCTCGCTCGTTTGCCACCTTTAATAGTCACACCTGAAAGTGTGAACTCTCTTTGAAGGTGCAGAGTATCTCGAAGGTGCAAGTAGCTAGAGAAGCCTTTTTCTCTTTTCTTAGGTTCTTTAAACTGTAATGTGAGGGGTGCTAGTTAGGATTTCAAACAGGTCATTCCTGAAGACGTGAACACTTCCTGAAGGTGCGAAGTATCTCGATGCTCTCCCAGAGGTGAGAGTAGATAGAGATACATTTTTTACTTCTTTAAGATCTCAAACCTAAAATGTAAAAGATATGAAAAAACATACAATTAAGAAAGCCCTCAACCGAAACGAAAATATTTTACAAAAAGCATAACATGTTATGCATGTTTAATTTTATGTTTATATTGCTTACTAGGCATTAAGCTCATAGATTAGGCTCATAGATGGATTTTATTATGAACAATGATCAATGAATGAATAAAGAAAAACATAGCATGATCTATGTGAAGAATTGAACTCGATATGTGAAAAGTGAGACTTCAATTAAGATTTAGTTTTTGAGTGAAGAGATGACGGAGGAAAGCAAAGCTATGACAGGGCTAATGACTCGGGCTCGGACAAAGAAATTTAAAGATCAAATAAGTTTATACACTAAGGATTTTCTCAGCCGTCAGCCCGCACACGATCCACCCACCATCAAGATGGAGTTTGTCACAATTATTGAAGTACACAAGTAATTAACTTGTATTAATATTTACATGTCGATATGTGAATTATGCTACAAGTTTCACTAGTGAAAGGAGGTAGGAGCTGAGGTTGTAAACTTGTACACCTCACTCATTTGTGGTAGGTATGGTAGCTGGGAGTTTACAAGATTAGAAACTTGTACACATCACTTCTTTTGGGTAGGTAGAGTATGAGGTAATGACTTGAACACCTCACACTTTTGGTAGGTATGTTGTAGTATAAAAGGAGGTGAACTTGTCCATTTGGGACAACTTGAATTGAATGAAAGTGTTATCCTTTGTGAGAGATCTTCTCCTAATTAACAAGCGTTTTTCGGTTTTTTTCATCGGTAAGTCCAACAACGTTATTTTCTGACTTATCAAGCGGAATTCCTCCGTTTGTGGAGTCTTCCCCAACCAAGGTTCTTCATCGCGTCTTTGTTTCGGGTCTATCACTTTTCTAAGCTAAGGTTCAAATACTCGTCGACTTTGGGTCAAGGTTTCATACTTATCTTTTCTTTATTTCAACTCAATATCCGATCACTGATCAATCCTATTTTGGGAAGGATCATATCATCTGGTATCATAGCTTTGTTCTCTTATTTAAAAAAAATATCTTAAATTTCGTGCTACTTTTAAAGTTTGCAGGAGCCAAGTGAAAAAAAAAAGTGAATTATCATCTAGCATTTGCAATATCCTGCAATTGTGGTATCGTTTGATCAAAAGATTAGACTCCTCTATAAAAGCCTTGAAATCATTTTGGGCTATATTTGCTCTGCTATGCATCTTCTAAAACTTTTGATTATTTTTTGTTCTATCCAAGCGGGTAATTGTGTTTTATTGTTGTTCTTTGTTTCCTGTTTTTTTTCGTTTTCCCTTCTTTTTTTTAAGTTGCTTTTTCTCGTGTCTTTTGTTTGTTGTTTCCTTCATTTTCTTTTCTTTTGTCTTGAATAGTTCATTTCTTTTCCTATTGGTAAGTCGGTAAAATGATGCTTTATAGTACTGTACAACTGTTGCAGAAAAATAACTTGGGAAAAGCGAGTGGAAAAAGGCAAGGTGAGATTGTTAGAAAAAAAAAAGCCAATTAAATAGAGTGAAACATGAGGGACAAACTTGAGCGTCATTATCCAGGCGAAACACGTAAGGGAGTGCAAGTGAGGTCCTTTTACATTATATTATCTAACGTTTTCGTCCAGGTTACTCAACCTTAAACCATGTCAAATTCGGAGAACACTCCACCACCACAGGGCATTGACAATCTTCAATTTCAAGTGTTGATGGCTGAAATGAAGAAAATGATGAGAGATGAAATAGGCCGTATAAACGAGCGACTGGATACTGTTGAAGAAAATGCTAGAAGACAATAACCGCAACATTTACATATCAACCGAAATAGAAACAACCGGAATCCACATCGAAGAGAAAGAAATGTTTGGAGATATGAATCGTGATCGAGAAGATGATGAGTCAGAAGACGATATTAGGAGGAATGATAGAATTCCTAGAAACTAGATGGATGATAGTTTAAACAATATCAAAATGCAGATTCCTTCTTTTCAAGGAAAGAATGATCCAAATGCATATTTTGAATGGGAAAAGAAGGTTGAACAAATCTTTGATTGCCATAATTATTCTGAAGAGAAAAAGGTAAAACTCGTTGTTATTGAGTTTTCCGATTATGCTATTACTTGGTGGGATCAACTAACATTGAGCAGGAGAAGAAATGGAGAAAGGCCCATTGATACATGGGATGAGATGAAATCTGCAACGAGAAAAAGATTTGTACTCAGCCGTTATTATCGAGATTTATGGCAAAAATTGCATAAAGTCAAGTAAGGGACAAAAATCGTGGAAGAATATTTCCAAGAGATTGAGGTTACAATGATTAGAGCCAATATTGAGGAAGATCGAGAAGCTACGATGGCTAGATTTTTAGAAGGGCTCAATCTAGAGATACAAGATAAGATCGAGCTGCAACATTACGTATAGTTGGAGGATATGTTGCATATGGCCATCAAGGTTGAACAACAGCTTAAAAGAAAAAGTGTCACCCGTTCCACATCGAACAATAGCTCTTCAACATGGAAGCCCCACTATGCTAAAAGACAAGAAAAACAAATTGCTAGAGCCAAGCTAGACACAAAAGTTGCAACTACTAGTTTAGGGAACCAAGGTAAATTTGATCCATCTACTTCTTGCAATCGTGACATTAAATGTTTTAAATGTCAGGGAAGGGGTCACATAGCTAACCAATGTCCAAACAAGCGAGTTATGGTAATACAAGACAATGGGGAGATTGAGACAAATGACGATTCGAAAGTTGATAGCATAGACGAACCAGAAGAGGATGAGTATGCAGTTGAAGGGGAATTGTTAGTTACCTTAAGAGCTTTGAATGCTGAGCCAAAGCTGGATGATGAGGAAGTACAACGAGAAAACATTTTTCACACTAGATTCCAAGTTCAAAACAAGGTATGTAGTATGATAATTGATGGAGGAAGTTGTACTAATGTGGCAAGCACTATTTTTCCAATGAAGAAACACCCTTGACTATATAAACTACAATAGTTCAACCAAAATGGTGAAGTTAAAGTCAACAAACAAGTATTGATTGCTTTTCGTATCGGCAAGTATAAAGATGCGGTGTTGTGTGATGTAGTAACTATGGTAGCTGGACATATCCTTCTTGTTCGACCGTGGCAGTATGACAGACGAGTGGTGCATGATGGGTTCACGAACAAGTACTCATTTGTGTTTAACAAAAGGACCGTTAATCTTGTTCCTATGTCACCAAAAGAAGTTTACAAAGATAAACTCCGACTACAAGAAAGTTTCAAAGAAAAAAAATCAAGTGAGAGAATAGAAAAAAGAGAAAAACAGAGTGAGAAAAAAGAAGAAATTGATAGAGAAAAAGAAAGAGAGAAGCTGTGTGAAAAAGAAAGAGAAAGAGAAAGAAGAGGTAGAGAAGAAAAGAAGAGAAATGAAAATGAGAGAGAAGAAGAAAAAGAAAGAGGGAGAGAGAGAAAAAAAATTTCTTTATAAAAGCGAGTCAAGTGAGCAAAGCCCACTCGAATGGGATTTCAATGATTCTTTTGTTGCACAAGCAACAAACCTTGTTGACTAACAACCCTAATCCTATTGTGCCAAGTTTTGTGTAGACTCTTTTGCAGGAATTTCAAGACGTGGTGGCAGAAGAAATACCGGCAGAATTACCACTGATACAAGGAATTGAACATCAAATTGATTTGGTACCAGGGGCTACTTTACCAAATCACCCAGCTTATCGTAGTAGCCCAGAGGAAACTAAAGAACTCCAGCTACAAGTTGATGAGCTACTTGCAAAAGGTTACATTAGGGAGAGCCTAAGTCCCTGCGTAGTTCCAGTGCTACTAGTTCTTAAGAAAGATGGAGCATCGAGGATGTGCATTGATAGTCGAGCAATCAATAACATCACGGTAAAGTATCGTTTTCCTATTCCTCATTTGGATGACATGTTAGATGAACTGCATGGAGCATGTTTATTTTCAAAAATAGATTTGGAAAGCGGATATCATCAAATTCGCATGAAAGAAGGTGATGAGTGAAAAATGGCATTCAAGACAAAACATGGATTGTACGAGTGGTTAGTTATGCCATTTGTCTTGACAAACGCTCCTAGTACATTCATGAGGTTGATGAATCACGTTTTACACCCATTTTTAAGAAGATTTTGAAGGATCGAGATTAACCTAAGTGG